>AYEL01087906.1:0-34108 GCA_000484575.1 Olivierus martensii
TCAAAAAATGGTTTAAATAATTATTTATACTATCTTACATTTTTAATAAAACTCAAGTATTAATTCTGCATTTTTAATTATTCCAGATAATATGCAAATAGTTTAAAATTTTTTAGCTAAATATTGCGTGTATTTATCTAAAATTATATTGCATTATAATCATAAATTTCTTTAAAAATATTATAATACTTACTACCCAATTCCATACTATAAAGTCATCTAACCTCAATGCTAAAAATATGAATTGTAGAATGTTGACTGAGCAAAATAATTCCATCTATAATATAATAAAAATCATATTAAAATTTTATTATTTTTACAAAAATTTAAAAAATTTTAGTTAGTTATATACTACATAATACTGTAAATGGTAAATAATAAGTATTTTGGAAATTAAAAAAAAAAGCAATATTAGAGAGAATTTCAAATTAACTTATTGTGTGATTAAGTACTACACAAACATTTGTACTTTATAATAAATGAATACTTATATTCTAATAGCAGCATATAGTTATTGAATTTTAAATTTTCAAAATTAAATTACAACTTATCTATATAAAAATATCTGATATGATTTTAAATTAATAATTTTGAATAGCTTCTTTTTTGCATCTGATATAATATTATATTGAAAATGCTAAAACAAGATATCCTTAAGTAAAGAAGTGACAAGCTGTATAATATCAAAACAGGAAACCAAAATTCAATTAAAACAACAACATAGTTTAACTATTTATAACTAATAACAATCAATATAGACAAAATTGTTGATATTTATTTAAAATTTTCACTGAATTCGGCTTTTGCCAGATTATTTCAATAAGAAATTTTTGATAATTTGATTTAGACATTCAATTTTTGAATTTCTGTATCAAAAAATGGTTTAAATAATTATTTATACTATCTTACATTTTTAATAAAACTCAAGTATTAATTCTGCATTTTTAATTATTCCAGATAATATGCAAATAGTTTAAAATTTTTTAGCTAAATATTGCGTGTATTTATCTAAAATTATATTGCATTATAATCATAAATTTCTTTAAAAATATTATAATACTTACTACCCAATTCCATACTATAAAGTCATCTAACCTCAATGCTAAAAATATGAATTGTAGAATGTTGACTGAGCAAAATAATTCCATCTATAATATAATAAAAATCATATTAAAATTTTATTATTTTTACAAAAATTTAAAAAATTTTAGTTAGTTATATACTACATAATACTGTAAATGGTAAATAATAAGTATTTTGGAAATTAAAAAAAAAAGCAATATTAGAGAGAATTTCAAATTAACTTATTGTGTGATTAAGTACTACACAAACATTTGTACTTTATAATAAATGAATACTTATATTCTAATAGCAGCATATAGTTATTGAATTTTAAATTTTCAAAATTAAATTACAACTTATCTATATAAAAATATCTGATATGATTTTAAATTAATAATTTTGAATAGCTTCTTTTTTGCATCTGATATAATATTATATTGAAAATGCTAAAACAAGATATCCTTAAGTACAGAAGTGACAAGCTGTATAATATCAAAACAGGAAACCAAAATTCAATTAAAACAACAACATTGTTATTAGTTATAAATAGTTAAACTATCAATATAGACAAAATTGTTGATATTTATTTAAAATTTTCACTGAATTCGGCTTTTGCCAAGAAAGGTTTTGTCTCATTTCAACAGGATTAATAATTTAGATGTCTAATCAACCAAACATGCAAAAGAAAACACTCTTCTCAGTAAATGAAAAATTAAATAATTTTTATTATGGTTAGCATCATTTCTTATTTAAAATTAATCTGAAAAAAAAATCTCATCTTGATGTTTTGAGATAATATTCTATCATATCAATTACAAGATAAAAAAAATTAACAAATTCTCCTTTTAAATTAATTTAAATAGATTCAATAATTAATTAGATCAATATTATTTATTGAATCATATAACATTAAATACTCCTCACTGGAGCATTATTACAGTCACACAACTTGTAACACCAAAGACAGGCAATATTCTTATATACTAGCAGTGTCAGACTATAAAGTAACAGTTAAATAACAACATAAATCATCACTGTTCCCAAAATTTTTAATCTATGATTTAAGAATTTAGGAGAGAATGGCATTTTAAAACAATATGAAATATTTTCTGTTTTCAGAGCAAATAATGTACAAAATATTTGAAAAGAATTAATCCATCTACTTTTTTTACATATTTGTTTTTAAAAATAATCTCAATGCTATTTTTTTAATGCCATGATTTATTTTCTGAATTTCATAAAAATGTACCAATTATGCCATCAGTTTCAGAACTTTGAGTGTTTCATGATTTTTCTGAATTTCATAAAAATGTACCAATTATGCCATCAGTTTCAGAACTTTGAGTGTTTACAAATATTGTTGCAAGTTATTTGTGGGCAATCATAAAAGTCTTATGCACTATTTACTATATTCAAATTGCAGATCTAATAATTTATCCTTGTTTAATTATTATTTAATAATTTGGAAAAAAAAAAACATTTTTCATACAAATATCATATGGAATATTAAATTTTAAAGATTTTTCTCATTCCTGTTTCAAAAATTTTATTAGTTTTTGACAAATTTAACATCTAAAATAATCAATGTCAATCATGGAGCTTTATGAAGACACAAAAATGTAATTTTCAAACAATATTACTTGATTTATTGTTGATTCAAAAAATGCCTAATTTTCAAACTTTGACTATTTTCTCCAAAGTTATGAATATTTCATTTTAAATTATTTTATATAACTGTATATATACATTGGAATATAAGAGAAAGATCTCAAAACTGATGATGATGATGATGATATCTTATTTAAATTTGGCATAGACATTCAGGATTTTATCTGGAAAGTTTTTATAAATAGAGTGACTTTTAATCTTTTTTTCAAATAATATTAACAATACATTAGCTTAATTATATGTAATAATGAAATTTTAAAAACAAAGTTTTGAAATTAATTTTCTTCAATGTTAAGATATATTGTTGATTCAAAAAATGCCTAATTTTCAAACTTTGACTATTTTCTCCAAAGTTATGAATATTTCATTTTAAATTATTTTATATAACTGTATATATACATTGGAATATAAGAGAAAGATCTCAAAACTGATGATGATGATGATGATATCTTATTTAAATTTGGCATAGACATTCAGGATTTTATCTGGAAAGTTTTTATAAATAGAGTGACTTTTAATCTTTTTTTCAAATAATATTAACAATACATTAGCTTAATTATTATGTAATAATGAAATTTTAAAAACAAAGTTTTGAAATTAATTTTCTTCAATGTTAAGATTTAAATCATAAAAATAAAGTGAGTTTCATATTTGTTTATATATAAATAAGGAAAAATTATGAGCAAAAAATTGGATATTTTCATTAGTATCCAATATTTTGCACATAAACTAATGTTATACATGTGCATTATACACACATACATTTTAAATGATGGAATATAGGGCTATTAATATGTTAGCTTTCAAGATAATCGCAACATATAAAATTTTAGCTTGCATAAAATACTACAAAAATATTTGATATAATATTGAATTATTACACTTATAGTATTCTCTTCGATTATATTAAAGTATTCTTATACTTTAATATAATCGAATCCAATATATTCTTATTTTATGTAATGCTGCATGTGCATAAATAGAGGAGACTGGGACTAAAAGTAACATGAATTGGTCATAACAGATGTCAATATTCATTCCTGGTTTTCTTAAAAATATTGAAATTATGCATAAAGATGTCTATTAAAATTTGCCATGCAATCACATTTTCTCAGTTAGCTGATAAAAATGGAATGTTATTGATTCAATAAAAATGTTTTGAAAGTTGAAACTTTTTAAACTAAGCTCTTTTTTTATTTATTTTAGATCTATTTCAATTGTTAGTAATTAATCCTGTATAACAGCCATGTAATAGCATACAGGATAGCGATGTAAACTTATCCTCATGACTGTATGTTAAGTCTGATAATGCCATCTAGACAAAAATAATGGAGGCTGAGATAATTGTAATATGAAGCACGGAAGCAAGTTATAAAACTATTGGGTTGTTCGGAAAGTAATTTCGTTTTTTTCCCACCAGTGGCGTTAGTTGTGTTTTTCCTACCAATTTCATTCTAAGCCATAATGTCATTTCAACAGCTGACATTTCAAGATATATTTATAAAAATTTTTTTTTTGATTCTGTACATTTTTTTTTTTTTTGGTATCCTATCAAAAATGGAAAATAAAATGAAGATTTTCGGCATGTTTTACTTTTTTATTACTGAAAAAATAAGAACGCTGTTCAAGCAAGAAAAAAGTTATGTGAAGTGTAGGGGGAAAATGTGTTAACAGAATGCCAATGCCAAAACTGGTATGCAAAATTTCACTTTGACAATTTTGATGTTAAAGATGCACTATGTGCTGGAAGTTTTAGTTGAAGCTGATGATGACAAAATAAAGGTATTGGTTGAAGCAAACAGCTGAACAACAACATGAGAAATTGCTACAAGACTGAATTTTTTGAATTCAACTATTCACAACCAGTTGAAACGTTGATATTTGGATTCCTCATGTTCTCAAAGAAAGATTTGCTCCATTGTATCGATATCTGTGATTTGCTATTCAAAACGCGAAGAAAACAATCTCCTTCTGAAGCGGATCATAACTATTGATGAAAAATGGATTGTTTACAACATGTTGAATGCAACCAATCATAGAGCAGAAGAAATCAGCTGAATCAAAGCACTCCAAGACCCCTATATTCATAAAAAACGATGCTTTTTGTTTGGTCGAATTTCAAGGGAATTGTTTTTTTTGAGCTTCTTCCAGACAATTCCACAATTAATTCGGAAGTGCTGGAAGTTTTAGTTGAAGCTGATGATGACAAAATAAAGGTATTGGTTGAAGCAAACAGCTGAACAACTTTTTACTTTTGTTTTACGACACGTGCTTGATCCCATAGGATGTTAACATTGTATTCATAGCAATGTTTGGCAAGTGCAGTGTTGAAGTATGCTTTTTTAATATCATCTTGCCATTGCTGTTCCTTCAAACTAGTATGTAGAGATCTCCTAGTACTACCAACATAAATTTCTTGCTGTTCAAGGTCATTATTGTAGATAGGAATGATATATAGGGTTTGATGTTTTTTAAATTGTGGAAAATGGTCTGGAGACGACTATAAGTTATGTATTCCATTGCTGTTCCTTCAAACGAGTATGTAGAGATCTCCTAGTACTACCAACATAAATTTCTTGCTGTTCAAGGTCATTATTGTAGATAGGAATGATATATAGGGTTTGATGTTTTTTAAATTGTGGAAAATGGTCTGGAGACGACTATAAGTTATGTATTTATTATTTTTTGCTAATACTTTGGTCATAGGCTCAATAGCTTTATAATATTGTATAGGATTGTAAGAATACCTTATTATTTTCTTGTTTCATCAAGGCATTGGAAGAGTTATGCCAATACTTTTCAATAGATCTGTTAATATTATTAATGAAAGTCACGTTTTAACCATATTTTTTAGCCTGTTCTACAATGTTGTTATATTCATCTTGTCTAGCCAAATGGTCCGAGCAGTATGTTCTCTTAGCCTTTGGAGTAGGTACCAGAATCCTGCTACTTCATATTTGTAAGGATCCATTGACCATCTGGGGATGAAAGTTGGCGTATACATTTCTATATACAGATGTTGTGAATTTATTGTTGTTTACGGTAGACATCTATAAAATGGATGTTGTTCTTGGATTGTTGTTCAAGTTTAATATCCAGACCAAGTGTATCATTCTTGAAATATCCCATGACAGATTTAGCATCATTAAGGTCTCTGTAAATAATAAATAAATCATCTACATACCTTTTAAGAAATCTGAGGTTGGAATGTAATATAGAGGACATTTGTTGCTCATGATGCCTCACTACTAGTTCAGCCATAATCCCCACCATAGATCCGCCAATTGGAACTCCTCTACTCTGTCTGTAATATGTGCCATTGTACATAAAATAAGAGTTGTATGCTACAAGGTGGGATATATCTCGTAGCATGGCAGCTGGCACTTGTAATTCAGTAGTAAACTATTCAGAAAATGATGTATTCTAATTACAAAATTTTATGTATGGCTGATGATGATGACAATGAAGTCGAAAGTATTTCCGTAATAAATTATAATTTTTTTCCACTTCAAATAAGGCTGATTTATTATTATACCATTAATACAAGTGAAGTTTATTTATACATTAATAAGTTAAAACTAAACTAAATTATCTATTGTATTATATTTTAGTTTAAGAGTTGACTTATTTCCACATTCTCCGTCATAGTAGTTATCAATCATGTGTTACAGAACTGGAATCCATCCTTCAAAAGAGCTTTCCTGGCTAATGACATCATCTAATCTGAATAAATCTACCACTGAACCGATATGAGAACATAAGAATAATCTCTTATCAATGTTTTGTTTGGTATATAATTAAATTGTAAAGAGGATGACATGAATTGATTACTCTGTAAACTAATAAATTTATGATATTGTTATGCAAACTTATGCAAATGAGCGAAGTGCAGGATTGTAAGTCACTCAGTATGAAAACAGAAGCAACCAATGACAGTGAAGTGTTGGTTCTAAAGTGAAGTTGACTGAGTAACATTCAAATTCTTGTAAAGATCTATGATTGCTTCAAGTTTTGTTTCGGTGGTGGAGGTCTTAGAAGTTAAGTAGTATTTAAGATTTATTTCTTGTGAATAATTGAATTTTTGAATATTTGAATTGGATTAAATAAGTTCATAAGCTTTATTTTTGGTTTAAATAAAGCTTTAGTTAACACTTTTGTAAGTGTTTTAAGTCTTATAAATTTATATTTTTGTTATTTAATTTGTTCTGAGAATTTATTCAGTTTATTAGCATAAGTTTCTAACATTGTTTTTGTCGTTTAGATCTAACACTTATTTGTTACTTCTAGTTGTAAGTTTCCAGTTTTGTTTTGCTGGTTACATGTTAGTTGTTGTTAGATTGTTTTGATTTAATTATATTTAATTTAACAATTAATAAAGACCTGAGCTCAGGCTGAACTCTGGAGTTTGCAGAGTCGTTAGACTGTTAGGTTTAGTTTATAATTATTATTACTGGTATTGCTAAAATTCGTGACTTTGCAGTATGATAATTGCACAGATAATTTATAAAATTTGGTAACTTTTATTATGATCCTATTAGATTATGTCCAATGTAATTTATATCAAATATTTAATTATTTTTATGTTTAATTCTGCAACTCAAATCAATATCATAAGAATAACTGATTATTATATACATAGTGGAAAGATTATTATTATTGAAAAATTTGAATTTTTAAATTGATTTTAATTTTGACTGCAAAGTATGTAAAATATAATAAAAAACTGAATCTAGATATTTCTAAATCTTTCAGATATCAGCATTGATATTTAATGTCATTAAATATGTAGAAGTATAAGTTAAATATGTAGAAATTTTGTATTTCTGTATAAGTTAAATATATAGAAATTTTGCCCACTATATCTAGAAAATGTCATTCCAATGTGTGACACTGCATTTGAATTTCAGTGTAGGTGCTTGGATAATGCTAGTCACATGCTCACAGGAATTTCAAATACATTCTCTAATTTTGTCTAAACTAAAAGAGATGCTGAATTATCTATGCTAGAAAATTGGTGCAAATCTATAATAATCTAAGTTTTGCCCATTGGCCAAAATCAATTATACATTAACACTATTGATTTCTGTAGAAAAATAAATTTTGACTTTTATAGTTTTCAAAATTTTATATATTTTATAAGTTTATTGTCAGAAATTTTTTTGTTAAATATATAGAAATTTTGCCCACTATATCTAGAAAATGTCATTCCAATGTGTGACACTGCATTTGAATTTCAGTGTAGGTGCTTGGATAATGCTAGTCACATGCTCACAGGAATTTCAAATGCATTCTCTAATTTTGTCTAAACTAAAAGAGATGCTGAATTATCTATGCTAGAAAATTGGTGCAAATCTATAATATATAATGATCTAAGTTTTGCCCATTGGCCAAAATCAATTATATACATTAACACTATTGATTTCTGTAGAAAAATAAATTTTGACTTTTATAGTTTTCAAATTATAATATGGCTTCTGAAATCAATTGTTCATGTAAGTTTGAGATTACAAATATATGAATTTTTCTTTTATTTCAGAAATACTTCAGGATGATTATTTAGAAACAAGTAAAAGCAATACTTCAAGAAGTAACAGTGTTGAAAAAATTGATTTTTTTGATTTCTCAATTAACAAATCAGAATCTGAGTAAGAAATTTATTAAATAACTAATATAAAATTAAAAGAAGTTTAAATTTTCTTTTTAATCTAAATTATATTAATTTTCATGAAATTTGGGAATAACAGTTTATTTATTGATGACATGAAAACTTCAAGAGAACCTTCTGCTCGATTTGGAAGAAGAGCCCCAAAAAATAATCATTTAGATTCAGGTATGATTTTTTATTCAGTTAATATATAATTTTTTCAAGATAACTGTTTTCATATACAGTAGGTCTTTGACTTACATAGTTGTCTAAAAAATTTCTACATGAGTTGAAAACTGTATAAGTCCAATAGTTCTTAAATTTAATATACCTGAATCAGCACATCAATATACAGAATGGCCAAATGAAATTTATGAGCATATTTAATGCATATATAAAAAACTTTAAGGCCACAAGTGATATTTTTACAAAAAAGTAAATTATTCAATGAATATTTTGTGTTTTGTGGAAATTCAACAAAAATTAAGAGATTTAGCTCTGAAACTGCATAAATCAAAATTGCATAAATTAGGAATCTACTGTATTGTATTTGTAGTGAGTATAAATAAACATACAAAATTAAGATTTCACTTCTCTTACATTCTGCAAACAAAAAATATTGTGGGAAATAAAAAATTTATATATAATGTTTATATACTTAAATATTTCTTTTTAAAATATTAAGAATTTCATTAAAATTGTAAGTTAGGAAATTTTGTTCTAAACTGGAATATCAATTCTAAAATATATTAATACTTAAATGCTTAATACAGTGGACTCTTGATTTTACAAACTCATACAGACTCCCAAAAAATCTGTAAAGTCAAAATTTCTTAAATAGGAATGGTATTAATTAACATTAGGGAGTTTTTGGGACCAACTAAATAGTTTGTAAAAACCTGTAGTTCATAAATTGGAGGTTTGTAAAAACACAAGTCCACTGTATATTGATATTAATATATTGTGTTCTCCTTTTGGGCCCAATTCTTTATGTGGCAAGGGGAACTGCATGCTCCAGTGATCTTTCAGAGCTGTTGGTAGTTCAATTTTGCCATAATGATCAGAAGTTAGGAGCCTGATGAAGAGGTGTGCAGGATTGTCTAGGACCCTCAAGGAG
This sequence comes from Olivierus martensii, assembly GCA_000484575.1. Lineage (NCBI taxonomy): Eukaryota > Metazoa > Arthropoda > Arachnida > Scorpiones > Buthidae > Olivierus > Olivierus martensii. The sequence goes on from AYEL01087906.1 coordinate 9,492, forward strand.
GCATCCCCTCTGCTAGACTATACTGTTGTTGGCTGATCACCAACATGTTAAAATTATTTTCATGATTTTCAAAGCTCAAAGAAAAAATTAGATTGTCAAACATAACATTTAAAATTGGATTGGATAGAGAGCAATGAGAATGAAAATGAAAATTTGGAGATTGGGTATATGGAATGTGAACAGACAAGTGAAAGGGAATGAACAGGAACTTGTGAATGAAATGTGCAAATATAAGATGGATGTTCTCTAAATGAAGCATATTGAAAGAGGTGTGCATTTGAGTGTGTAAGGAATGATATTGTGGGAATATCAAGTGGGTAAAATATAATGAGCAAGTGAGAAGTGATATGAATATGTTGATGAATGAGAGAACAAAATAGTATATGTTAAAATATGAGTATGTGAATGACAAAATAATGTGGATAGAGATGAAATTGAGACTACAGAGAGTATTTTTAATAGTGATATATGCCCCCATAGATAATAAAAGTAAGAATGAAAAAGATAAATTCTGATTGATGTGATGAATGAAAGTTGTAACTAGGATGAAATTGAGACTACAGAGAGTATTTTTAATAGTGATATATGCTCCCATAGATGATAAAAGTAAGAATGAAAAAGATAAATTCTGATTGATGTGATGAATGAAAGTTGTAACTGGGTGAGTGGTTGTGATAGATTTGAATAGTGGAATTAGTATGGAGAGAGATGGAATGAAAGGATAAGTTGGGAAATATGGTGATTATAGAATGAATGACAATGGGGAACGACTGCTGGAAGTCTGTGCTGAAAGAGGGTTCTCATAAGAGGCAACAGGCAATGGAATTGTTGATATAACTTTGTTGTTCCATCACTGTTCTGTTTCCATAGGTGTTAATGGTTCTCACTTGCAGAAATTGTTTGTGGATTAACACATTTGCCATCTATTGGCATATAGCCAATATGTAATTGCAAACAAATAAAATGCGTCAAAGAAGAACATTGCTTTATTATAGTTCTTTAGTTTTCATGTTTTAAAGTTTTAGAAAAATTCAAAATTGTAGAAAATGCCAATTTTAGGTAAGAAAATCTTTTAAAATCATCAAAAATTTGCATTTAGTAATAGTTTATCACTATAATTTTAGCTTATGCTTGACAAGATGTAACAATGTATTGTGGTTTCTCATAAATATTTTTTATTTTTATGCTAATAAAAATTAATACAGCATATATAAAATTATTTTAAATTTAATTTAAACTTAGACTTCATTAAAATGAAAAAATAGTATTTTTATTTCATATTTCTTTGATAATTACAAATTAATACCTCATTAAATAAAATTTTAATAAATATTGAAATAGTTTATTTCAATGAATAAATATAAAACAATAATAAAAATCAATTATTACTTGATTTTATTTGTTAAGATATTCTTTTCCTTCATAATCATCCATTATTGAATTGATTATTTTAGAACTACATATAGCATATATCCTAAGTTATTCTTTTTCTTCATAATCATCCATTATTGAATTGATTATTTTAGAACTACATATAGCATATATCCTATTTGTTAATGCTGGTTGAATTTTAAAGTCCATCACAAAAAGTTTCATATGACCTTTTTTTCATTTGTTGCTTTCTCTAATTATAAAATAATTTTGGTAATTTATTAAATTATATCTAATACAATTACAGTATATTATAGTTGATATTTATTGTAGAAATAATCCTGCTCATCTTACATTCATATTTTAAACCAATTACTATTCATATAATATTTTTAATCTAATTTAAATTTGAATCCTTAAAACATTGAACAACCATTATATTATGTTTAAATTGAATGTATTGCTAATAGCAACAATGTGTTGTTATTTGTTAGCTGGCTTCTCATTGGACAAATTTTTCCATCATCATCAACAGCAAAAATGACATATTTTTGCTGTTGATGGAATGGATGGAAATGACATCATTTTGCTGTTCCATCAGTACATCTTAGGCATAAGCCATCCCTCAGTACATCTGTGAGGATGAGAGATATTGGAGGAGTATGATTGACTTAACTGTGTGTGATGAAAGATTGAGATGGAAAGTTATGAACACAAGAGTGATGAGAGGTGCAGAGATAGGCTCAGGTCACTATTTTGATCTCTAGGATGAATCTATTGAAGGGACAGAAAAATATAAGGAGGAAAAAAGAAGCACAGATGCAAGTGAAAGCAAAGGATCTGCATGTAAAGCTAGAAATATATAATAAGTTGTGTGAAAAGTTGGGTCAAGTTGATGAGAATACAGGTAGGCCTTGATTAGCGCGAATAATTGGTTCCACGAATTTCTCGCGCTAATCGATTATTTACAGGAGAATCTTCTATCATCAGATATTAACATGCAAACAGTTAGCAACATTTGGATATAAAGGAAAAATATATCAATATCTTTCACATTAAATTGGAATCAAAAACAATTAAAGAGTACAAAAACAATTCTTGGAGAGATAGAATTATATAAAAATACAAATAAGAGACTGTTTTTGATAATTTATTTGAATCAATTATCTAGGAAAATTAATTTCCAAATTACTTCAGTTAATCTGGAGATTATAATCTATACTTTGATATAGTTGAAAATGGAGGATACAGATTTGTACCAATGATAATATTAAGCAATAAGTCAGTATTGTATAAAACAAATTTTGTAAAAATTGTATCTTTTTTTCATTAAAAAGAAATTACAGCTGTGAAATGAATACATTTTTTTTCTAATTTTCAAACAAGATACTGAAATGTCAAAAAAATAGAAATAATTTATATATTATTGTAATTGACTTTATATATATTTGAATATATGTATGCATGCAATTTTTAATATTAAAAAAAATCAGAATTATAGAAATATGCATTGGAGTATTTTGTGGATTATCTGGGGAATTAATTTCCTATCTACCTCAGTTAGTCTGAAATCTACTACATTTCGTATTAAATACAAAGGTGAAGTGATATATTATCTCTTCATATAAGTAAACAAAATATCTATTGAGAAAATTTTCTACTAAAACTGTTTACATTACAAAATTTTATTTCTGAACTCACAAAATATTTTTTCTATAGAAGAGTTTAAAAACATCAATTCTGAAAATGAATGCTTTTATTCATATCCATTTTATATAATCCATATATAAGAAATGAATAAATAATTTTTTTTATTATCTAGAAACTGTTCAGCAAGTTATAGCTGATAAAAATTTGCTGAACAAGATCAATATTTTGCAATTGAATAAATTAACTATTCTCTGTAACAAATTTCTTTTTTATTTCTCATAAATTGATTCTGTTAGAATTAATGACTATTGCTGGGTCAAGTGGATGAGAATATATGCAATATAGAGAATTTGTGGACACACTTTAAGAAGTGTGTAGTGAGTGCCACAAGAGAAGTGGCTGGTGAAGTGAGAATAGATAGGAAGAAGGATGATGCATGGTGGAATGATGAGGTGGCATATGCTGTGGCTGAGAAGAAGAAAACATAGTTTGAAATATTAAATGGAAATTTATGAGGACAGATGACTATAAGAAATGTAAGAGTGTGCAAAGATAGTGAAGGAAATAGAGTGTTGAGAAAGAGAGAGAGATGAGAAACTGCAGAATGATTTTGAAGGGAATAAAAGAATTTTCTAGAAGTATATGTGGTATTTGAGAAGAGAATAATGTACAGATGTGTCTGGTGTGAAAGATAAAAATGGTAAAGTATTGTGAGATGATGGTTGATAGATATAGAGAATATTTCCATAAGCTTTAAAAACCTATTGAAAAAATGGATGAAAGTGAAAGTGAGATCAGAATAAATGTAATAAATGAATATAAGCATGATGAGCAAATCAGTGAATGCAATTGGCAGATTGAAGTGTGGTATGAGTCCTGGCATAGATGGGGTTATAGGTGAGATGTTGAACTATGATGGGAAGTCTATTATAGAGGCATCTTCATATACTGCTTAACATAAATGAAACAGCAAAACTAATTAGATATATCCATTCTTATAAATGGATCTTGTGTGTACTTTCTCAGATTTGTCCTTCTCATGTTTTCTTGAAATACCTGTGCATTCATTCTGTGATGAAATTTTAAGCATTTGTATATTTAGCTGAAAAGCATTTATGTACTAACTTTCACAGTTCTCTCTATATTTTATAGATGTTCATCTTTTGTTTTTTGTAATTGGCTTTGATCTGGCACTCAGCGGAAGTATTTTATATTTTGCCTAAATAGCATCAGTCATTCTATATAATGCCTAGGCATTACATATAATGCCTAGGCAAAGTATATATAATATTAATCAATTCATACTTTGCCTAAAAACGCCAGACATTCTATACATATTGCCTAGGCATTCTATACAATGCCTGCATTTCATACTTTGCCGGTAACATATATATGTTTTTAATTAAAAAAAAAAGTTTGGTTACTTTTTGATTCTATCTTGTATATCAGGTATTATTGCTTGCATTGCAAATCTGTTCTTCATACCATTAAAAAGTATTGATAATCATTATTTGCATTTTTGCAGGCTATATCATATATTTTTTTTGTATATAAATTATAAATTTATATGAGTTTTGTAAAACCTGATCAGAAATGTTAATGATGGCTTTGTTTGCCATAACACACTATATAGGAAATAACAACAGCACTATAGTGTATGGTATATTATTTTAAGGTTTAAAATATTTTATGCTATATATTTATATTAGTTATTAATATTCTTATATATATATTTTTTTGAACCAATTTCATAATGTAGTTTCAGTTCAATTTTTCAAAAATGTTCTATATTTTGCAATGTGCTGAAGATAGGTATTCTGAAAACATTATACAAATTGATAAATTGTGAAATATTTTTTGTCTGCTAATTAGTGCTAGTGTTAGTCTGTTTCTAAATTACTTTCATTTACTCTTATTGCAAGTGCTGTATCTGCATTGTATGTCTTTTTTTATGTTCTGTCCATGTACACTTCTTCCTGTTGTAACATATGAGGCATTTGGTATACACCATAGTAACCAAATTGGTATTTATGGGGTATTTATATTCTTAATGTAATATTGGAGGATGATTATTATATCTGATATCAATCCTGAAATAGCATATACACTCAGCCCTCGATTTACACGGTTGATACGTTCCTGGAAAAATCGTAAATATCAAAACTGTGTAAAACAAGACCCAGAATTAATACAAAATAGAAGGATATGTTCAGTTAAAACTGTAAATTGATCTGGTCAGTAAGAGTTATGTCTGATTTATTGAAATGAACTGTTTTGACTGTTATGATAATTACTTACTTTCATTTACAACTTTAATTCTATTGATAAAACAACATACTTGCCAAATTTTTTTGTATAAGTAGCTTGCAAATTATATGAGATTGCTATGGCAATAAAAAAATGTAGCTGTTTGTATTGATCTTGTCAGTAAGAGTTATGTCTGATTTATTGAAATGAACTGTTTTGACTGTTATGATACTTATCCAAATGATTATTCTTCATCTATTAGTCTTTTCATGATTTCATTTTGCCTCAACGCAGGGCCAGATTGGTGCAATCGATCCAATTGGCTTTGATCTGGCACTCAGCGGAAGTATTTTATATTTTGCCTAAATAGCATCAGTCATTCTATATAATGCCTAGGCATTACATATAATGCCTAGGCAAAGTATATATAATATTAATCAATTCATACTTTGCCTAAAAACGCCAGACATTCTATACATATTGCCTAGGCATTCTATACAATGCCTGCATTTCATACTTTGCCGGTAACATATACAATTGATGACATACTTGTCCTTCCCAATTTTGATTTTGAATAATAATCAATTAAAAAAATAACAGGAAATTTGTGATAGTCATTGTAGTAGGCATCAAATAATATTGGTAGCACAGCAATATAATAGGCAAATATTTTTATAAAGTTATTTAAAAAAATTTAACAAAGTATGCTTTTATGTCGCTCAATCACAGTTAAAAAAATTTAACAAAGAATGCTTTTATGTCGCTCAATCACATCCATTTTTTTTTACTGCATAATCACTAACCTCTTCTTTTTTTCATTTTCAGTTTTATCATCAAAAGTGTTCTTCCTTTTATCCATTTCGATACTTTTTAAAAGAGAAAATTCTGTACTATACTGTATGTATACGATAGCAAAGCTAAATAATAGTACAGTAATGTTAAACAGTTAACGGCAGAAAGCCCATCTTTCTGATGTTTCACCCCTTCAAAGCCAAGTGACTGTTCTTGGACTGCTCCTCGTCCAGTTTTACTAACCGAAAATTAAGGTAATTTGTTAATTGACACCATAAAATGAGACTGAGCTTTGTTAGTAAGACTGGTCTATGCTTACAACTCGCATTAATCAACAGCTTTGTTAGTAAGACTGGTCTATGCTTACAACTCGCATTAATCGAATAAATGGACCTTTGTTAGTAAAACTGGTCTATGCTTACAACTCGCATTAATCGAATATTTGCTCGCACTAAGTGAAAAACGGTATCATTTTTATAAGTCGCACTAATCGAATATCGTAACTGAAAAACGGTATCAATTTTATAAGTTGAGATCGGAAGAGCGTCGTGTAGGGTCTATGCTTACAACTCGCATTAATCGAATATTTGCTCGCACTAACTAGTCTATGCTTACAACTCACATTAATCGAATATTTGCTCGCACTAACTGAATCTATGCTTACAACTCGCATTAATCGAATATTTGCTCGCACTAACTGAAAAAAACAGTATCATTTTTATAAGTCACACTAATCGAAATCGCATTATTCGAACTCGCACTAAACGAGGCCTATCTGTATAATAATAATTGCATTTCCAAATCTTCCAATTAAGTAAGAGCTGTATTGTACATATATGATATTTATACGATCTAAATATAAATGTACTATATTTTGGCAATATTTAATAATAACAAGCAATACAAATAACTTAAATATTTAATGTATCATCCCAATATAATTTATAACTACTATTTTCTAAAACACTTTCAGCCTTATAATAAGGCACTTTTTTCTTTATAAATTTGTTTTTATGGGCAAATGTTTGATATATGGTTGATGGAACTTGATCAATGCCTATATTTGTAATCTGTTTGAGTGATGGATTTACATGTGTCTATTGTGGGTTGATTGGTTTCAAGTCTAAAACTGCGTTTTCTGCAAAGATGTGTATTTAAGTCTGCTTCATGTATGATATGTTTCCTGTAATTGGAGTGCTTATTATTTGGTCTTGAATTACTAATAGGAATCCGTCAGTTTTCAGAAAGAGCTTGCCAATCTTAGACAAAAAATTAGTTATTTTATCAACATGAAATTGGTTAAGTTCCTGATAGTGTCTTCCATGTAGAAACTTTTGGATTCTTAGAGCTATTTTTTTCATTAATGTTTATAATAATGTATTTTAAATTATCTTCTTTTAAAAAGTTAATTAGAATAAAATTATTGTCATTGTGTTTCTATTATTTTGTTAGTATTGAATCTTAGGAATGGTAATAGAAGTGTTTTTAGATTAATGATCTGTTGTTGTATAAACTCTGATTGTCTATTACACTTCTGCTTCCTTTGTGTCTGGATAATGTGATTCTCTGTGTGCATGTTTTTGGGTAATATGCATTCTATGTTTTGTCGTGTTGCATTTTATTATTAATATTTATGGTCTAATGAAGTATTGATTGTGAAGTTGTGCTATCAAAGTCTTCTACCACTTACACAATGTAGGATGAATTATTCTTCCATATTCTATTAACCGATCATTATGAAGCTTTTTGTATTTTTTGAAATTTATTTACACAATGTAGGATGGATTATTCTTCCATATTCTATTAACCGATCATTATGAAGCTTTTTGTATTTTTTGAAATTTCTGGCCATGGACTAGATGACCCATCTACAGTCTAAGCAATTTGATTGTCATTTTTGATTTGCAAGTTGGAACATTCAAGTTGATAAAAAGCCAGGTTTGGAAACCTTGCAACCCACAGCGATGAACATCACTTGAAACAATGTTTCAAGTAATATTCATAGCAAAAATTTATAATTGCAATAAATTATTTAATCTGTGAAAATGCTTGCTTTGCTTAATTCTGCTATACAGGATGAATTTATATTGTATACTGAATTTGATTTTGATTGCTTATAATAACTAATATAATTTTATATAGGTTATAAATCAGAAAAAGACAGAGCACAAAGTAGAGTAAGCATAAATGATAATTCACAGTTAGAGGATTACTGGCTATCGTTACATGTATTTGAACATTCACATAAGGGCAGACTTAACATGTTTGTTGATACAGAAGGTAAGTTTTTGAACTTTATACTGTAAATAAATAGAGAATATAGTGGATAAAACTAATACTTTAAATATGTTAATAATCTAATATATAATAAGGGAAAAAAGAGCATATTAAAATTAATAAAATTTGCAACAGATATGGAATTTACAGCATATAATATTTTGCACTTTTGCTATCTACTATTACGATAGCAATATGTTAACTAGCTTTAACTGTTTATTTTTTAAAATTTTTGGAAAATTTCTGCAAATTTATAATCTTTGAAAGAATTAGTTGTATTACAATCAAAAAATTCCCCTATTGAAATATTTTGAAAATAAACTATAAGTTTAATAATTTTTATAAATTTTGAATATGTGCCAATATCTATTATATCATGTTTTAAATATTAGATGATGTACCATAGTCCATATTTATAAAAATTGTTAAATTTACAGTTTATGTAAATATCATATTAATTGTGCTAGCTGTTCTTTTTTAAACTGAAAACAATAACATAAATCCAGTAATTAAAAAATAACTTTATTTATAATATGAAGCATTTCAGCTATTTGTTATTAGCAATCATTACGCAAAATTTGTAAAAATGATGATGATAATAATAATAATTATTAAATGAAGCAATATGGGATTGTATGTCACTCGATATAAAAGCCGACACAACCAACATTTCAGAGAGGTGTTGTATTGACATAAGGTTGGTTAAGTGACATTTGAATTCTTGTAAAGGTCTACAATTTGCTTGAAGTTTATATCAATGGTGGAGGTAGTAGAATTAAGTAGTATTTAAGATTTGTTCTTGTGAATCGTTGTTTTGATATTTGAGTTGGATTAAAAAAGTTTTGTTGATTGATTGTTGCTTTATTATAGTTCCAATAAAGCATTTATTAACACTTTTGTACGTGTTTTAGTGAGTCTAATAAATATTTTATTATCTAACTTGTTTTGAGAAATTCAGTTTATTAGCATAAGTTTCTATTATCATTGTTTGTTTTAGTTCTAACACTTAATCAGTACTTTTAATTGAAAATTCCGATTTCTGGATTTGTTTCGTCGGTTAGACGTTACATTGTTGTTTAGATTGTTGTGAAGTTAATTAATTTTAAGTTAGAAATTAGAAAAAGACCTGAGCTCAGGCTGAACTCTGGATTGCAGAGTCGTTAGAACCATTAGGTTTAGTTGTAAGTAATAGTATTGATGTTCGTTAAAATTCGTGACTTTGCACAATGTTATGGTATTTTAACCAAAAGCTGGATTTAAGTCACATAGTTTATAACATTAGCTGATTCATTCAAAATATATTTATTAATTTATTAGCAGAGCCATGCCCAGCATTGTCTGGGCAGTTAGTGGCATATTGAAGTTTCTCTTTTTCTTAAATTATAACCTTTTAGATGACATTCAGGATTTTCTTCAATATATTCTGAAAATCTTTCCCATATAACCTTCAGGATTTTCTTCAATATATTCTGAAAATCTTTCCTGTATAGACTTTTTAGATGACGTTCAGGATTTTCTTCAATATATTCTGAAAATCTTTCTCGTACAGATACGTTTTCTGTTTGAAATGTGTTGAATTTTCCCTTCTTTGTCTCTTTCTCTATTAGAATTCTGTTGATTTGTTCGATCTTATAATGTTTCATTTTCTCAAATTAAATGCAATCTTTTAGCAGCAGGAGTTAATTTACCTAAAGAGTTCCCTCTTTTTTGTGATATTATGAAATTTATACAACTATACAATGCATGAAAACTTTAAATCAAAACAATATGTGAAATGACGGTTATAATCTCGAATGAAGATCATCAAGAAATACATGAATTAATCTCAAATATAGATTCTTCTACATAATAAAAACTTACATTAGTGAAAATCATGAAGTAAACTAACTCACAAATTGAAAAATGCTGATAGATTAAATAACAAATCAGTAGCCACAAAAATAATTTGAAAATTTCTATAAAATTCTATTATTGTAAGTCAAACTGTTGCATTGCTATGGCAATGACATTTTTGTTACTTCATATGTGGTAATAATAGTGACAATCTAGTAAGGGGCATTACAAAATATGCTATTTCATAAAAATCGATTCAGCCTAGCTTGCCTTATAATTGAACATACACACACAGGCATTTAGATTTATATGTATGTATATATATAGCTTGTTTTTCCAGCCTTGGTGGTCTCTGACTGAGTTTCCAGGGAAACACTTTGGCTGGTTGGGCTCTGATGTGGTGACCCATTTCCTACTGTGGGTATGTGTATTGCAGTAGCCAGGCTTGGGTTGGTGCTGCTTTCGACACCAGTGGCCAAGGGAGACTGTAGTAAACTTTCCAAATGTGAGCTTCTGCCTAACTCACAGATGCGGATCTTGTTAACCCGGGCGACGTCTGAGCCTATTAGCCTCTGCCTAACTCACAGACGCAGACTTTGTTAACCTGGTCAACATCCGAGCCGTTGTGCTTTCGTTTTCTGCTTTGTATCATTGCATACTAGAAAAACACCATTAAGGTGGGGATACCTGCTATCATTTAGTTGAGCATAACTGAATAGTTTTCTAGACCAGGGTGACCCTACAAGAAATAAAATTTCTGGCTTGCATTGCCTATTCCGTCCACTTACACTCCTCCGCCACTTTGAGGCAGCTTAGCAGGATTCAAGAGGTATTATTATTATTATGTTATAGTACATCAATGTGGGCTGTCAGTCAATGAAATAGAATGATTCACACATTTCTTCTATAATTGCTTCTTTATCCTAGTAAGCTGCTTCTATTTTAATTACATGCTCGCAATTTTTTTGCCAGTTTTCAACAGATATGCTGTTTATAGCATCTTCGGTTGTTTGAAAAACTTTGGTCATGTTGATATCATCAGTGGGATTAATATTGCATACATATCTTTTTAATTTGGCCCACACATATTCAATGGCATTTATATATAAATAAATTGCAGTGGTATGGCAGGAGACTGTGTTGTAAATCCATGTTCTGCTAGCATACAATCAAATCGATAGATTTTTACTTTAGGAGCATGTCAGTCAATGAAATAGAATGGTTCACACATTTCTTCTATAATTGCTTCTTTATCCCAGTAAGCTGCTTCTATTTTAATTACATGCTCGCAATTTTTTTGCCAGTTTTCAACAGATATGCTGTTTATAGCATCTTCGGTTGTTTGAAAAACTTTGGTCATGTTGATATCATCAGTGGGATTAATATTGCATACATATCTTTTTAATTTGGCCCACACATATTCAATGGCATTTATATATAAATAAATTGCAGTGGTATGGCAGGAGACTGTGTTGTAAATCCATGTTCTGCTAGCATACAATCAAATCGATAGATTTTTACTTTAGGAGCATGTAATTTGACCAGCTCTAAAAGTTCAACCTTCAGCGAATCAGGTGAATGTTGAATAGTATTCATAGAAAGCCGATCCAGAATAGTTCTTTTGGTATTATTTTCTAAGTTGACAAATAATAGAAATATGCAAAGAAAATTAAACTGAAACCATTCCCACCTGTCATTATACCGACTATGACTCTCCCTTTTGCATTTGGATTCATCCATCTTAGCTAGGCATGGCTTTCATGGATGGACCCTACTGATATAATCAGTAGAAAAATAGAGAAGGATTAAAAAAAATTTTAAAAAGCTTTTAATATGAAATCTGAAGTTCAATAGTTTAAAGAAATAATATACAGCACAGTACTCGATATCTGCCATTAATTTAATAACTGAGCAGTCTCATTGGATTATATTGGTCACATGCAATAATCACACAGCCATTATGATCCAATGAGACTGCTCAGTTACCAAAGACACAAACATAATAATCCAATGATTTTGGCCAGCTAACATGTCATGTGGCCACTGTAGTCCGATGAGGTTGCTCAAATAGCATTGATCTTCCATTTTGGATTTTATTTCAAACAATTTACTCCAATTATATTATATAAAATCAATTTATAATAATCAGTACCCGTCTTTAAACCTTTTAGCATAAATCCCCTAACAAACAAAAATTGTTTCATAAAAATCCATTCAGCATTCTTGCAATATATATACATACATGTGAGCAGGCATTTCAGATTTATAATATATATAGATTCAACATAAGTTTCATACAGTATTTAATAATAATAATTAATAATAATAATAATAATAATAAAATATAAATAACTTCACAATAAAAAAGCACTCTTTAGCAGCAAATGTAAACATTATTTTTGAAGTAATGTTTGTTTGCTGCTAAAGAGTGCTTTCTTATTGTGAAATTAATTATTGTTCTATATCAGATTTGTAGTAAATAGCTGATAATGGCTAATAACAAATAATGAAATTGCTCCATTTTATAAATATATTATTTTTTAATTATTGAATTTATACTGTTATTTTTTGTTAACAGTTTATTTCCAAAATATTTTATTATAGGGAAATTTCTGCTAGTTTATTAATCTTTTTGTATGGATTTTTTAGTATGTATTTTTTAGTATGTATTATATTATATTCTCAATTGTTTTATACATTTATTCAATATTTATTTTTAAAATCAGAAAGTCTTATGCTGATTTATTAGTTTGATGCATTTTTGAGATTAGACACGTCAGTCATTTTCATTCAAATATGACAAAATGCTTTATATAAATAAGGGCATAACAGGAATTTCCCATCTATAGTGTTAAATATAATAGATATCTAACACTAATTATCAAAAAATTATTTCAATAATTAATGTTAAATATAATGATACAATATATATAGGCACAAACTCAGTCTTTTTAGACAGAAATGTTTAATAAATTCTTAGACACAAATTAACTGGAGTGCTTTCGGCTTCAGTAAGTCCTCTTCAGCAGTTAGTACAATTAGAATGTAACAAACTCAATGTAATAAACAGAGCTTGTTACATTGTAATTGTACTAACTACTGAAGCAGAAAGTGCTCCAGTTAATTTGTATCTAAGAATTTATTAATCCTTTCTGCCTAAAAAGACTGAGCTTGTGCCTATATATATAAAGCAAAGAAGCTTGTGCCTATAATATAAAGCATGAATATGATAACACAACTTAAAAAATAAATTCCTTACTGAAAATCATTAACAAATCAATTAATTGTTCATATAGAAATGTGCTAGGCTTCCAGTTTGATAATTCAGAATATAATTTAGCCTCTACATATCCAGATATTTTCATAGTATTCTAGAACTAATTTGATCTTCATTTGCTGTCAAAACTCTATCATAATTGTGTTTAGAATATGATATGCTCTGAAGTGGCTGTGCCACTCAATAACCTATGATATTAGAAAGACCGTAAAATATCATAATTGTGTTTAGAATGTGATATGCTCTGAAGTGGCTGTGCCACTCAATAACCTATGATATTAGAAAGACCGTAAAATTTACAAAAAAAAATCCCTAATAAAAAAATATCAACTTTTCTACAATTTCATAATTTATTCTTTATGTTAAACTAATCATCATTATAATCATGATTATTATAATTGGTTAAAACATTATTAGTTTGATATGGTGTTGAATGTATCATCATATTAAAATAAGAAAATATATGTAAAAGTTTATAAATTCAATCTAAAATTATATTTCTTAATATTAATTGAAATTCCTAGAACATCAGGCTTTTTTAATGTTATTTTACAATTATTGTTTAATTACTATATGGCAGAGCTATTCCAAACTCAATCTTGAATTGACCATGTCTATGATGGGATTCATCTGGCAGTAAAGAAAGGAATAAATGGACTAAGTCTAGAATTCTGAAGAAAAATTTCTGAGATATGGGATTTGGATTTACTCCTGGATCCTCTGAGTAGAAAGTTGGATCATTTTCAAATGAATAGTTTTGCCAATAGCATTAGAGTTTTCTTTTTATTTCTCATTTTTTGTTGCTTTGAATTAAAATAGACAATCTATAATGCATTCTAAAATAGCATCATAATCAAAGTTGTGATGCTATTTTAGAACCCACTATAGACTATCTACATCTGTAATGGAGTTGACTATCAGATGAAGGATAAAGTCAAAGGGCCATATCTAAATCCTCTGAAAAATTCTCAAATAGATTTAAAATCAAACTGAAATCCTCCAGATGGCAGGCAAATGCTTTTACCATGTGATATCTAATCAATTGATATCAGTTGGGCTATTTTAGCCATTAGACATTATAAGCAATATGCCTAAGATATATAAGCTTTAACTCATTTGCTTCTGTTGGCATCTGTAGATGCCATGACCTAGCTACATTCCTTTGCCATTGGTATGTATAGATGCTATAATAGTTATAAAAAAAGGATTAAAAAAAATTTATCATGACTTTATTAATCCAGTCATTGCAAATCTGATCTTTTTATGTTTATTAGTTGAAAATATCCACTTTTGATGATGGTTTCTAAATTTTTTCAGTTGCTGAAATATTTTTTTAAATCATACTTTTACAAATTCTATTGTTTTGAATGGATTATTCTCTTAGTAAAATTTTGATTTTTTTTTTTTAACTTGTGGATTTTGTATTATAATATTAAAAAGTTGTTCTGGTTTGTGATGATATTGATGCTGTTTTTGAAATTTTAAGTAAAAATTGAATTTTTCATACGAGTTATAAAATGCTTAAAATGAAAAAATATTGTAAATAATAGGTAAATATTGATTAATTCTTTTAAAATTTACAAAAATGTCTTAATTGTTTCTTTGCATTCTTCTGTTTCTGCACTATTGAAAGACAATTATACTCAAAAACTAGCACTATATTGCAGAAATTACTTTATTTTGACAAATGTTTTCAACCCTCCTTTGGAGTCATCATCAGGTTTCAAAACCTGATAACGACCCCGAAGGAGAGTTGAAAACGTTTGTGAAAATAAAGTAATTTCTGCAATATAGTGCTAGTTTTTGAGTATAAATGTCTTAATTGTTTAATTCTGTTTCATTCTTATTGATGTTTATGTGAAAAACATGAAAATTGAAATATAAACACTTGCCAGCCATTTGGATGGGCATGACATGTTTATTGCTTTACTACTGCTACTCGCTTCCCAGAAAATTTTGGCCAAGCTTACTTTATTCTATGGCTTCTGGTATTAGGTGGATTACTATAATAAACTATCTGTGGTCCAATTAGAGCAATGTAAAGAATATTATAGTTGTTTATGTATGAAATGAGACCATTATCATATATGTTGTGATTTTTCATTATAAATTAGAAAATTTATAAAAATATAACTAAAAATTATATGAATGAAATAAGAACTAGATATTAAATATCAAATGTTAATGAAAATGATGATGATCACAGAATTTATGTAATTTTTTTAAATAATTAAAAGCAACTTTAATATAAAAAGTTGCTTAGTGCTTGATTTTTTTTAAATTATTTCTGAGAATATGGCTCGAATTTCTTCATTCATAACTTATTTTGTTCAGAAGACTTGTCTAAATATATCTGTTATTTCATTGGATGGCTAACATTTCATATAAAAAAAATTTTTTTTTTCAATCTAATATATGGAATGAAAAGTTGTGAAAAAACAAAATTAAAAAAATTCTTACATTGTTAGAACGAAAGAAAAAAATTTCATAAACTATAAAAATTTGAAAAGATATTGATGAAAATTAAGCAAATTATGATGATTTAAATTTTTTGCTTATTAATTAGGCTTAATTTCTGTTAATTGCTGGCATGTAGCTGTAACTGCAAGTTATTAATTGCTAAATGTTTAAAAACAAAAGCATTAATTACAGTTAAGTCTATAAAATAAGGATAAACATTTATTTTAAAAAACATTCTTGATCTTCAAACAAGATTCTCATCAGTTTTCTTAGAATACAAGAATTTTAAATGTAATCATTTGTATAATTGATTATGTATATATAATGCCTTGCAATATAAAACAAGAATAATTATATAAATTTTAGATAAATATGAAAACAATAAAAACTAAAATACATAAAATCAGTAAATAATAAAGATTTTTTTTTACAATAGAAAATGATTTAACTGAAATTGTATAGTATTTATACTGAATCAACATAATAATAATTATATATTATAATCTATGCCTGGGTCTCCAAATTTTTCGCCATGAGAGCCATATTGGATACTTTAGCATTGGTCAGCAGGCCATAGCAAAAAAAAACTCTAGAATTAGCTATACGAGTTTTATTGAAAGCAGTTAAACTAATATAATAATGAAGCAGATATAAATGAAATAAAAAAGTTTTACATCCATTCGGATGTAACTTTTTTATTTTGTTTTGAATTCTTTTAAATTTTTTTTTCTTCATTAGTCCATTTTAACTAACCTTTACAGTCAGAAAGACTGTAACTTGGATTATGGTTACTTTTTGCTATTCAGGAATAAATTTTGAACACAGTTTTAATTAATGCATTTGAAATTTATCAACTATCCATTTTTTTTGCAGATTCTTATTGAAAAATTATTCCAATTGGCGGGCAGGATAAAATCATATAGTAGGCTGTAATTTAGAGACTCCTGATCTATGTTGTATTGTCATACTTTAGAAATGAACACATTTGGTTGATCATTAATAATTATTGCAAATTTCTTTCTTTGTGCTATTATTAATGATTGTTCTAGGAGTAAATTATTGTTGAAATATTGAAATACTTCTTACTTTAAATAATAAATAAAAGTAAACAGTAAGCCAAATAAGTAAGATAAATCATTTATTCAAAAAACGTTTTTGGCTATCCACATAGCCTGCCTCAGTTGAAATACAGACCAATAAAGCTTCCCTTCATCCTTTCACATCTGGCCAAATTGGGGAACCAGTGACCAGTTCCTAAAATCAACTAAACTGCAGGTGGAAGATTATCCTTCCATTTACATTTTTGAGAAAACCTGAAAAAATATTTCCTAAAAACATCATCATTTACTATTATCATCACCAAACACCAATATTTTAGATACAAATAATAATAATATAATAGAAAACATAGTCACTATCTTAAAAATTAGAATTACATAACATCATACTACTTGAAAAACATCCATGGTAAAGAAAACATATGGTTTACACTCACATCTGTAAGCCTTTTAACTAAAATAAACATCTTAGATCTCTGCAGCTATAAATTTTTTCATACAGGATAACATTCCTAGTCGAGTATTGCAATACTCCCATTTAACAATAAACATTACTTTCACAAAATATTACACAGAAAATCATAGTTATCATTAAATATTATAACTAAGAAAAAGACTCGTACTAAAACATATTATAAAATATTAAAATATAAATAATTATACATCTGTCATATTTTAACAAGATGCAAAGGATAAATACAAAAATAATGATAATACACTAAAATTCAATAATAATAATGTTAAAATCAACATCTAAAAATCATTGTAACAGAAAAATTTTAAAAATTTAAACTTTATTCACAAGAAACTAATACTGTGTTGCTGGGCAATAATTTTCATAAATCAAACAAAAAATAATACATTAAAGTACATATTAACAATATTAAAATCAGTAGTTCCATTTTGCAACAGGATCACACCTATTTAAAACACCCAGTCAGCCAGACCCAAGCTGGGGATAACAAAAGCGAATCGTTATAGTTAATCATGTGGTTAGTCTTTCCGATGGAGTGAATAGTGAGTGTCTCTAAATCTTGCCTTCTCTAATCCCACTAGCTCTCTTTAATATTTGAACTTTGTCCCACATAATAGTTAGATCATTCTCTAAAGCCCTCTATGTCAAAGCTTTGTTCACTTTGCCTTTACGGACTGCATTAATATGTTCTTTTAATCCTTTTTTCTTTAGGCCTACAAGTAAAGCCTATATAGCATTCTTCTCTTCCAACACTATGATTAAGGCATGGGACCTCATACACTCTGGAACACTTCCTAACCTTATCTTTATCATTCCGTATGAGATCAAAAACTATGCTACTCCTTTTAAGTGCTATTGTACATCCTGTATGCTTTTCTAAAAATGGCTTTAGATTACTGGTGATGGGGTTGAGATCTAACCCTTTATAAATAAGCTTAGATTGTAGAGGGCGCCTTTCCAATAACAATCGTTTGACAGTTGCATAGATTCCTAAAAGAAACTTAAGCTGTACTCATTCTGTTTATCTTGCTCAAGTATAGTTCCAATTTCTTCCTATCTAACTTGAGCAGTCTGACATGACTACTGTCCATTTCTTGGATGTATATTTCCATTTCTAATAGAGAATGCTTTATGTCTGTCTTTTGCAAGCCAACTTTCTATCTGGTTTTTATCTCTGTTCCCCTAACCATAGCAGTATAAAGTAACATTGTTCCACTTCTTGTTTATGTGAGCCTTTGCCTCATTTCTCTAACCTAGGAGGTAGGTTATGTAGATACAAGTGAAACAAATATAGAACATATTTGTTTCACTTGTGTCTTTTGATGGATGATCTGTTTATGATGATTGATACTGTACACTTACCATAACGAACATTTTAATTGAGTCTCTTATTTTATTGTCAAATATTTTTAATACTATATAATGATAACTCAGCACTACTTAGCAGTATAGAAAAAAGGTTTTATTCTAAAAAACTTGCTAACATTTTCGGTCATAGACCATCATCAGGCACAATCACCAAATCAAACGGAATTCTAGAATAGAATGTTACATACGTTCCTATTAACGGAATACAATTTCAGAATACAATTGTTTAAATTCAATGCTGAGTTATCATTATATAGTATAAGAGTAAAGCAGTTCCTGAATATATATTTTATAAATATTTTTAATTTTAATCATTCTGTTTTTAAACTTTTAGTCATTTTTGGAAAGAATTTTAATTATTCTTCTCTTTTTACCTTTTTCTCATATACAGTGAAACCTGTTAAAGCGACCACCCTTTGGGATCGACCTGACTGGTCAACTTTTCACAGGTGGTCACTATACAGGAAAGTGAGCTTTCCCTTCCCCCAAAAGAAAATATCAGATTAATCCAAATTGCAAATTTATTTTAATTAAAATCATCAACGTGCAGTCAAGTGATAATGACAACATATAGCACATATCACCTTCTGATGAACAAAGTCTTATAGCAAGCATATACTGTATTATAATTAATATTAACCTGTATATGTGCATTTAACATAGTAAAATTAAAATACTGTATAAGGATACTTGTACAGTAGTACTATAATATTTACTTTTTAATGTGCTGGCTTAATAAACTATTTCATCATAACAGAAAAATTATAATGGAATACTAATCTTTAGAATTTTATCTAATAGAAAAAATTCTAAAGAAAATAGAGTAATTCCTCCATGAAATTAATCTTCTTGGTCACTTTAGCAGATTAAGGGCTGTTTGCAATGTACAGTAGTATTATAATATTTACTTTTTAATGTGCTGGCTTAATAAACTATTTTATCATAACAGAAAAATTGTAATGGAATACTAATCTTTAGAATTTTATACTTCGTCGTCATCATTGTCGTCGTCGCCCATCGATCCTCGCGTCCGTCGGCTGCCCCGACGCGACGGGACGACCAAAAGCTAGTGAGTGATTGTTGTGTAGTGCTAGTGATTACACACAACCAGAGAGCCAGCTGGATCACAGAAGAGGAGACACGCACATTAGACGTGCAAGCACAGGCATTTCCAAGAAAAGTGGAAATTTGATATTTTTTCGCTTTCATCAAAGATAAAGCTGTATGCTTAATATGCTCAGAGACTGTGTTGATTGTGTGTCATAAATTAATCTTATGAATCTTCATTAAATTGTCTACAGCAAGGATTTTTTTGATCAAAAATAATTCTATATATTCATTTTTATTTTTTTAATTATTGTGAAGAAGTTAACTCTGACCTATCCTATTATTATTTTGTTATGCTCTTTATCATTTATTATTAGTATTTTCATTATTATTGAACATGTTTGGCCGTATTCATCACAGTAGATTAATACTTGGATCCAAGATCATTCCCATTTTTCGTATTCACCACAACAAATTTCAGGAGTTAATCTTCAACTGTGAATGGTTATTTAACTCGTTCTTATCGATGGATTAATTCTGAAAGAAGGAGTAGATGCATGCGCATAATCAGCCAATTCAGAAAACAAGATAGATGGCTGTGATTTGTGGATTTGTACAAAGACTTCTTGTTTTAACAAGAATTATAAGAAAAAATTTTTTCAGGAAAAGACAATCTCAAAAAATATATTCAGTAAGAAATAATGATATTGATGTACTAAATAGAGAACAGTTCCACAACTGATATCATTTGCATAAAGATGTGGTTTGTTCACTAGTTGAGAAATTTCATAATTAACTTAGTTTTAATAATGAAACAAACAATTATTTGTCACCTATTCTTCCATGCTTCTTGTTTTTGATGATTAGTTATTAAATTTTTTAAGTCAAGATAAACATAAACAGCACTAATCGCAGTTGAGTAAGATAAAATAAACACATTTATTTAAAATATCACAAACGTTTTCGGCTATAACGCCATCTTCAGGCAGTTCGTTCTAAAGAATAAATTTAAACACAAAAAAGGAAACAGGCAGCTGTGTTGCTATGGTAACAGCTATACGATGCTAAACGTAAACAACATGACGTTTTAAAAAAACAGTTTTTAAAAAAATAAAAAATTTTTTTAAAAAAAATTTTTTATTTTTTTAAAAACTGTTTTTTTAAAACGTCATGTTGTTTACGTTTAGCATCGTATAGCTGTTACCATAGCAACACAGCTGCCTGTTTCCTTTTTTGTGTTTAAATTTATTCTTTAGAACGAACTGCCTGAAGATGGCGTTATAGCCGAAAACGTTTGTGATATTTTAAATAAATGTGTTTATTTTATCTTACTCAACTGCGATTAGTGCTGTTTATGTTTATCTTGACTTAATTACTGAGTATAAGCAGTTTTCCAGTTTTAACATATATTAAATTTTTTGTTTTCTAATATAGTGTTATATTTTTCTATTAATTCTAATAACAATTCCTTATCGAAATTCAAATAATTTTTCTTAATAGAATCTATTCTGATCACCATACTGAAAAACACGTGAAAATACAATCTTTGCATATCAAAATACACGCACAAAGTCATGTGACACAATTCAACAAATTAAAGCTATTCTTACAAAGCAGAAGAGTTAAACAGCCGATCGAATAATCCGATTTCAGAAAATGTTAGTGAATACGAAAGAAAAATAATAGGAATTCACAATTTGATCCCGATTTATATGATCTTTGAATTGATACTTGGTTGATGAATATGGCCAATTATGTTTTAGTTTAAGAGTTAACTCACTTTTCATGTTGTCTGTCTCATCAGTTAGAAATTACGAGTTATGGACTGGAAATCCGTCTCTTGACAAACTCTCTTGGCTCTTGACATCATCTGCTCTAAATAATTTTACCACTGATCCAATGTGAGAATATAAGAATGATCTCTTAATGATGTTTTATTCTGTACTTAATTAATTTTGTAAAGTGGATGACATGAATTGATTGCTCTGTAAACTAAGAAATTTGAACTTGTTGCACAACTTATGTAAATGAGACAAACTCAGAACTTTAAAAGTCACTTGGATAAAAACGTGTGTGTCAACTGACACAGAGAGGTATTTCATATTGAAGTAAAGCTGATTAGTGACTTCTAATTTCTTGTAAGATCAACAATTGATCAAGTTTGTATTGGAGAATGAAGGTATTAGAATTAATTAATATTTAAGGTTATATTTATTATTGTTTTGAATATTTGGATATTTGAATTATTATTAACTAAGTTTTATTGATAACTTATTTTGTGCTCTATTATTGCTTAAATAAAGTTTTAGTTTACACTTTTTTTTTTTTGTAAGTGTTTGGGTCAAATAAATTCATGTTTTATTATTTAACTTTACTTGTTTTGAGAATTTATTCAGTTTATTAGTATAAGTTTCTAACATCATTTTTTGCTGTTTAGATCTAACACTTGTTTGATATTTTAAGCCATAAGTTTCTTGGTTGTTTGTTTCATCGTGTAGACTTAGTTATTAATAGATTGGTTTGATTTGACTCAGACCTGAGCTCAGGCCAGACTCTGGATTTGCAGAGTCATTAAAATCATTAGGTTAGATTATTATTGTTGTTGTTGGTATTTTTGAGCATTGCGCCTTTGCATCATTTTTGTTGAAATCATATATTAGCATGAACTAACTGAATTTAATGTTTTTTCATTTTGAGCAACATTTGTTAGTTAGATCAGAACTTATATTTTTGTTAACTTGTTGCATGCTATTAATATAATATCACGTCCATGATCATTTACTGTTAGAGGCTATTGATATGATATCATGTCAGTGGTAGAGACAAACCAGCAAATTTTTAAATTGTAATTTTATTGGTCCTATTTGTGTTAAAGGAATTTTTGCAGTTTATTTATAATATATGAAGATAATTCCTATAATTATTATTCCAATAATTATAGGAATTATTTATAACAAAATTTATAGCAAAATTTTTTATTTTACAAGGGTTTGCGAGAATTTCTTTGAAAATCTTTCATACAATTAGCTTTTTTCTCCTATTCATTTCTATATTTTAGATTATTCATATTTCTCTGATTATATATTGTTATTCCAATTATTTAGTGATATAAAGTTAATTTCTGAATTTTTTGCAAAAATAAATTTTTTTGGATACACTATAAAATGTTAAAATTAAAAAATATATTACAAATAATAGAAAAATATTTTCAAATCCAATAAATTCTAGCACTTATTAGCAGTATATCTAGAAATAAGCTCTAATTCAAAGTGGAAAAAAACAATTTTATTAAAGAAATACTTTCGACTTTAAAAAGTCATCATCAGCTTTTTGAAAAGCAATTAGAATACAATGTTTTTGGAATATATTTCAAAAACGTTGTATTCTAATTGCTTTTCAAAAAGCTGATGATGACTTTTTAAAGTCGAAAGTACTTCTGTCATTACGAAAGGAGCTTTGACAACAGCATTGGCCAAAAGGGCATATGAACACAATGTAAAAATAAAATGGGAAAATGCTAAAATAATTAAAGAAATGCATGACATGAATGAATTAGCAGTAGCAGAAGAGGTCCAAATCTTTCTAGGAAGTAACAAAGGGAAAATAGTAAATGAAAGACAATCTATTAGCCTATCCAAGGCCTGGAAATTTGCGTTACATCAATAAACTACGCGCTAACAGGAGTCATAATCTTTAGCTAAAATATGATTTGCTTGTAAATACAAAGAACTTTATTTTTATTTGTTAAATACCCTTTAGCAGTCAAAAGATTTTATAACCAACTGTAAATAAGTGCTGTTGTTCCAGAACATAGAGCAAATTCAAAACTTAAAATAAACTATAAAATTTAACTGATTTGTTTTAATTTGATTTGAATTTTTGTAAAAAAATATTTATAGTTTATTTTAAGTTTTGAATTTGTTCTATGTTCTGGAACAACAGCACTTATTTACAGTTGGTTGTTCGGCATACTGTATCTTATCTGTTATAAGAGTTGAGGAGGGCTAATCTAAGCCGAAAACGTTACTCTAAATAAAAAAGATTATTTTATGAATCGTTTCTGGACTGCTTTATAGTGCTTGTGGTTAAACTTTGCAGAGTTAGACACCTTTAAAAGCAGTTTCGATAGTACTCGTTAGACCTTACAAATTTTTGGGAATCAGAGTCGAAGTCAGATTTTTTTAAAAGGTGGAGTTTGAGTTGGATCATTTGCCATCCGATTCTGCAACCCTGGGTCTGAATGTACTATAAAAATATCATTTTTTTCCAAATGATAATTTCTCTTTACAGATAGTATGCAGAATAAAATTTATATTGTTTATTAAATATCAAAATAATATATTGATAGATTATTGTTTACACTTTTCCTCAATATAATATGTAATATTACTTTTTAAATAACTATTATTACTAAAAAAGCAATACAATCAGAAACTATAGTGAGAGATTACTCACTTTTATGTTTGATTATATTAATATATAGTATTTATATAATCAAACATATATCCATATATATAAACATATATCAAACATATATTTATATATACAAAAAAAATAATAATACTTAAAAGCCCTTTAGCAGTCAAAAGATTTTATTCAGGAACATTTTCAACGCACATGGCGTCTGTGTTGAAAAAGTTCCTGAATAAAATCTTTTGACTGCTAAAGGGCTTTTAAGTATTATTATTTTTATTGGTTTGTGTTTAGTGCAGTCTCATTGAACTTTTATTATATATATCTTGATAAATATAAAAATGAAACC
>AYEL01087907.1:0-10339 GCA_000484575.1 Olivierus martensii
TATGATTAACTATTAATTCAAATTAATTATATTTAATATTTTAAATTAAAATATATTAATAAAACATAAAATATTGTTTAGATGCTTCAAAACTTATATAAAACTGAATTACATATTTGACTTTAATAGAAATATAGGTAATAAAATATTTTTTCAAATCCTCAGTCTATATAGTATAGTATGTAATTTTATATGGTAGTGTTGTATTGATAAATATAACACTACTTTTAGTTACAAGAGAATTGTAATCAATATTAATACTGCTTATTATTAATTATCAAAATTAATAATATTGTATGCCATAATAATCATAATAATATGATATATACCATACATATAATACATTACAATTATTACATACTGTTATATTATGCCTTCAAAATAGGATATATATATAAAGCATATTATTATTTTAATTTTATCATAATAATTATATAATAATTTATGTAAATTTGATTTAAATAACACTTAAAGGAATGTAACTCCTATATAAGTTGAGAAGCACTTATATTGACATTTTAATTAAATTCTTACATCATCTGCAAATGGATGATATTGTGGTGGTTCTGGAAAGACATCATATAATGAAGATATGTAAGTGATAAGGGATTTTTCATCAGGTTCAGGTGTGTCAACATCTATAAATAAATTATATCATCAGTTTGAATAAATTTATTCTTGTATAATTATTTTCTATTTTAATTATTTAATTATTGAATTAATCTTAACAACCACATAAGATTATAAATATTCAATAATATTAAAAATTTATGAAATATGTTTTAAAGAAACCAATAAAATATTTTCAAAAAGAAATATTATTTTTTATTCTTTAAATCTTAATTTAAAATATTGAAAACATTATTTGAATTCCATAAATTTGAAGAATTATAAGCTAGAAAATAACCTCTTATTTGTCATGAAAATTGCAATATAAATTGATTTTTGTAATGAAGTATTATCAGAAAATAAATTTCATTCTTCAATATTGTGCATATTTCATTAATATAAAATTTCTTATTTATTCTTCAAAGTTTTATTTTTAATTTTTATATATGTATTAGTATATTATAAAAATTAATTAATACCAAGAATTTATTATGCAAAATATTTAATCTGAAATAAGTTTCTATTTTATTTAATGCATTCATAATAAATATATATGGATATTTGTTTTTATTATCAACATAATATATTCTTGAGATTCATTCCTAAATTGAAAGTTTGTAATTCAAAAATTATGTCTAGATCAAATCTTGAGATATAGAATTCATTCTGTAAACTGTACTATGTATTGTTTATTAGAGAATGTACCAAAGTGCTAGCAACTTATATTCAATTTTGTATAATAAAAGCTCTATTTAAAGTAAAGGTAATTTTTAAAGAATTTTAAAAATTATAGTATGGCCTAGCAGCAACTATATTGAAAATTCTTAGTTATATAATGTATTAGCATATTATTTCATGATAGTAGATCTTTTGCCAAATTTTTATAAATTTTTGTAGCTTTTGAATTTTTAAGAATTTAAATATAAATTAGTATGTTAGTATAAATAAATGTTCCTAATTAAAATAACACTTGTATATTTTAGTTTGTACATAAATATTACTCAAAATTTTTCAAATAATAATTATTTAAAATTTCATAATTTTAAAAAATATATTTAAAAATTGCATTTAAATTTTTTAGCAAAACAATTATGTTTTGGTTGAAAGCTTTTAAGTTATCTTATTAAGTAGAAGTAAAAATTGCATAATCTGTCACACTATGTGATCATAATAACAATTATCTTCTATAAACAAATCTAGGTGTGGAATGTAAAATAAGTACAGTATTTCTATATTAACAACTCCTACACAAATGAAAAACTTTAGTGATTTAAATTAATTCAAATCTCAGAAATAATTACTGAATTTTTTAAATAATATAAGCATAATACAAACCTTCAGGATCAAGTAATCTGGTAACACCAAATTCTCTTTCAGCAATATAAAAGGAATTTTCTAAATTTTCTCTAGCTGTCCGATTACGTAAAGATCTGAAATCTATCAAATCAGGCCTGAAAAAATTTAAAATATCTGTAATTATTATAGTGACTTACATTTTGAAAAAAGTTATTTTGCATGTCAATAATTAAAAATAGTTTGCAAATAATATTATTAGAGATTATTACAAATTCCAAAAATAATTCATTTTATATATTCTTTATAAATTAATTTTATATGATAGTATTCTTTTAATATAAAAAATTATTTTTGTAATATTAAGTAATAGTGCAAAGTCACAAATTTTAACTAATACCAGTAATAAATAATTATAACTAATGTAACTGTCTAATGACACTGCAAATCCAGAGTTTAGCCTGAGCTCAGGTCGTTTACTACTTTCTCAAATAAATATTATCAAATCAAAACAATCTATCTAAATTTAACATTTAATCGGTAAAAGTAAACCACTGGAATCTTACAACTAGAAGTATCAAACAAGTGTTAGATCTAAACTGATAAAAACGATGTTAGAAACTTATACTAATAAATTGAATAAATTTTAAAAACAAGTTAAATAATAAAAAATATAAATTTATTAGGCTCAAAAAACACTTACAAAAGTGTAAACAAAGCTTTATTTAAACGATAATAAAGCACAATTCAAATTATCAACAAAACTTATTTAATCCAATTCAAATATCCAAAAATCCCATTATTCACAATCAATATAGCCTTAAATACTAATTAACTCTAATACCTTCACTTCTGATACAAACTTTAAGCCTTGGTCAATCTTTACAAGAAATTGGAATGTCACTATTTCCAGTTCCACCTCAATACAACACCTTGCTGTGTCGTTGGTTGCATATGTTTTTATACCTTGTGACTTAAAATCCTGATCTCTGCTCATTTGCATAATGTCGTGCAGCAATTTAACTTTTCTTAGTTTACAGAGTAATAAATTAATATCATCTTCTTTACAATTTAATTATAAACCAAACAAAACATTGATAAGAGATTATTCTTATGTTCTCATATCAGCTCAGTGGTAAAACTTATTTAGATTGGATGACATTACTAGCTGGGGAAGCTTGTTCGGAAGATGGCTGTCTGTTCCGTAATGTGTGATTGCTAAATACTGAGACAGAGAATGTGCAAAGTAAGTCAACTCTTAAACTAAAATATAATACATTAATAATATAAGAGCATAATAAAATAATAACCAGGATAGGTCAGAGTTAACCTCTTCACAATGGAAAAGTTAAGTTTGAAGTATAATAATCTATGTTTTGCCTATGAGTGTAATCAGTTAACAATATATACTATTGATACCTATGATAAAGTGAATTTCAAGTTGTATTTAAAGTTTTTTTATAGATCATTTAATTACAGTAGATTCTTGATTTATGAACTCATAAGGACCCCAGAAAAGTTCGTAAAATTAAAAGTTTGTAAATGGGAATTGCATTAATTAACATTGGGGTCTTTTTGGGATCAACTAGTTTGTAAAAACATGTAGTTTATAAATTGACGGTTTGTAAGAATGTGAGTCCACTGTAAATAAGTTGCAGTTTGTCTGTATTTCAAATTTTTAAATAATGCAAATTTACTAGATGTTAATTCATAAAAAATATATTGTATGCATTTATTTTAAATAATACCTTTTTTGTTTTCAAATATAACTTCTTAATTTTATGTTTATTTATTCTAATGTTTTAATATTTCTGAAAATTGAAAGGAAAATTAGATATAAAATTCTTAAACATTTTTGATTAAATATTTTTTTACCTTTTTTATTTTTAAATATGTTTTAAGTTTAATTTATTTTTTGAAATGTTGGTAAAAATAAATTAGCACTAATCATAATAATAATTCATTATGAATGATAAATTTTATTGTAATAAAAACCATTTGATTAAACCATGTTTCCATCTCATTTTCTCTCTATCCTGTAGAGAAATGTAAGAAAATCGTATGTTATTCAGTTTCATTGATTTAAAATTTTTAATTTTTTCTTTAATTTTTCTTGGAGATGTAACAAGTAAAAGACATTTAAATAACACATTATAATTTTTAATATTATACTATCTTGAGAATATGTTATGAAAAACCAAAATAATTAGTAAATTTTGTAGATTTGTATCTTTATTATAATTTTATTTTTTACAAATTATAGAATCAGTAACTGCACCAGCTAATGATTCTTTATCAAGTACTACTACTAGTCCATCTCCAGCTTCTTCATCAACCAGTCCAAGTCCATCATCATCATCGTCATCATCATCTTCCTCCTTTTCATCATCATCTTTTCCTTCAACTGTTCCAGTCACAACTCAAGTTACTGCAGTGACATCATGTTCTCAGCCTACTGTGACCAGTGAGAGTGTATCTGTCTGTCATACATTTATTCGAGATTCATTCCAATATAATAATCAATGTAGAGAAAAGAGACACTCTTTTAGTGCACTTTCTGTTCCTCAGAGATCTCCACAAATGCCTGGAGTACATCGCCATTCTATGGAAATTCTTAATAGTGTGGATGTTATTACAGTACCAACTTCTCTCTCTTCAGTTTTGCCAAATCAGAGTCCTTATTCTACAGTAAATCCTACTGTAAATTTGTCTGTTCAGTCATCTTCTCAAGTAAGTATTATCTAAGAATTTAAAGTATTTTGAACATAATATTGCATTAATTTAAATTTAATAAAATAAAAAAAAATTTAATGATTAGATAATTTTCAAGAAAAATTTATTTAAAAAATTAATAGATTAAATAAATATAGAAAAATTTATCCAGTTGAGTTTGGGATATATTTCTTTAAGAACTATTTCTTGATATAATAAATTATCATTAAATATTTGTTTTTATATATATTTCATGTATAAAATAGTTTGTAAACAATTGTTTTATGCCAGCAAAAAACATATTTTGTAACTTTTAACTGTGTATTTTATAGTCTAACTCTAGATTTCTCAGCTTGTTTTCAGATTAAAAAGCATATGTAATACATATGGAAACTGTTGGAATTTTTTATTTTATTTTTATTTATTAAGCTTTTATGAACTATTGAATAAGCATTAATAGTTTAATAAAAAAATTGATGATGATAAATAAAGATTTTTCTTAATCAAAAATTTTTTAATTATTTACTATAGATCTTTTATATTTTTATTTTTACTATAGATATAGTCTAAAAATTGTGCATTCTGTGAGTAGGTGGTCCTGAATATGCATAAGTTCTCATTCCTACCAGAATTGCCAATTTCAAGAATGGAATCTATTTTTTCACTAGCGAAAATATAATAAAAATATGTAACACATTTTTCTAGTTATAATAAGGCACAAAGTTTGAATACCTGTCAAGAAAGTGTTAAGTTTTATTTTTGGATAGCATGAATGGATACTATACATCTATTATATCATAAAAATAAAATTTCAATAATTAAATTTGTGTATTTTCTGCAAAATCAAATTGTTATATATTGTAAGATAATGCTATACAGCAAAAACTTTACATGGAAACAAAAGATCAAGATGATGCCATTTTAGAAATACATAAATTTTTTATGTGAACCTTTCACAATGCAATCAGTAATTGCACTTTCAATTATACATGAAGTAGGAAGTAAATTTTTAATTTTAACAAATTGGCAACCTATTAAACAATTATCACTGAAATCACACCAATTTGATTTTAGTTTTTCTATAAAGTTTTTACTTTATAACAGCTTTCTTTTACTGATATAGGTTGACAATCAAAAATCTGGCAGTCAATATTCTGGTTCCATCAGTTTTTCAGCATGAATGTTGGAGCGCATTTTTAAATTTACCGCTTTGGTGCACCATTGTTTTCTAGAGGCGCCATTTATGTTTTGACGGTCCTGTACTCCAGAATCAGATATTTGCTTATGTTTGCAACCAGGTTGCCAGATTGGCTTTTTTGACACCAAATGAGCTGTTTTTTTTGGCTTTTTTTAGACATGGTTGGCATTAGAAATTTTTTTTAACATTTTAGCATTTTTTCTGGCTTTTTTTGCTTATTGGCATTATATAAAATCTTTTAACTTTTTTTAAGGGTACAGTAACAAATTAAAATTCTGTAGAACTATTTTATTTAGTTGAATTAACATTCTATAGAGATAGTCTTTTATTTAGTTATTGAACATTAAAATTTCATTTGCTTTTCATTTAGTGTTTAATTTTATTTTTTAAAGCACTGTATAAGTAGTTCTTTTCTGTTATATATAATATATATATATTGTGTGTGTGTGTGTATATATATATATATATATAACATCAAAAATCTGACAATCTTCAGGTCTTGAGATTGCCGGATTTTTGATTGTCAACCTGTATATACTAAACTATTTCAATGAATTAGACATTTTGGAAATTTCAATACAAAATAGAATTTAAAGATTTTAAATATTAAATAACTTTTCTACATAATTCTATTTCTGAAATTTGATGGTCAGATTTTATAATAGATCATGAATTTTTATTTTTTATTTGACTGTTAAAACAGGAAATGCAACTTATTTGCAGATTATATAAATTTGTGCAATCAATTCTTTTGATTATGCAATTGATGCACAATCAATTCTTTTCTTGTATAAAATATAGGATATTTGTTGTAAATTTCTTTATTACATGAAGGAATATATACAAGGGATAAATTATAAAGAAAAATCATTTTGATAAGAAAACATCAACAAATAAAGAAATGAACAAAATCCAAATAAAAAGAAAGGCTATTGATTGAAGGCAAGAATTTGGAGAGATAAAGAAGAAAAGAGAACAGAAGGGGAATAAGAGGAAAAATATGTGGCTGGTCAGGAAAAGAAGAAAGGAATTCTAAAACTTCTAAAAGAGGAATAAAAAGAAAAGTAGTAGTAAAGAAGGAAAAAAATTTTTTATAAACAGCTGTACAAACACCCCATGAGGGATATATAGATAAATTTATGTAAGTTCAATGAAGACTGAAAAAGCAAAGAATCTACTGGATTGACTAGATTCGGGGAGTCTTATCCTCATTTCCATTCAGATGTTTCAAGACTCAATAGTGTCTGGACATTGTCTTATTCCAACAAATGGTATTTATCACTATCAGAGTTCTCTAGTCAGTGAAAATGGAATGTTTATGAAGGAATCTCTCTCTCTAAATGCAAAGACTCTGTACTAAAATAAGCATATAGTTTAAATTTTAAGCAGTGTCATCTCAATTTATATATGTGCATCACACAATGTTTTTTGTACTGCTAATAAGTGCTGTGATTATTTCAGTTACCCACATTTTTCTTCTCCTTATCTACAATATCATCATAACATGTTTTGGTCAAGTTTGGAACAGTTTTGGTGCCTCCTCTAAAATGCCTCAGCTGTATAATGTGTCATCGTCAAGGATGACACATCAATATATTCCCCATGTGAATTGAGGCACCTGTCATAATGTTGCACAAGTTTAGTATGCCTTTTTCATGGACAATTGCCACCTAGGAGTTCAGTCAACTCCTTATGCTGCTCATCAGCTACTTGTTGACCTTGAACCTATCTCCAACTGCACTTTCATATTTGCAAACAAATGAAATTCACTTAGTGATTGAATAACTCCCATTAGAATTGCTTGAGGAGTCCTATGTATGCTGCTGTATACTTATGCATATTGTCATGGAGAGATACTTTTCCTTTACACATCCTTAACTCATGAAGTTTTTGTCCATTCACCTTTCACATCCTCGAGTGACTTTTAGCTGCTGTATCTTTCAGCTTACAAAAGTTCAAATAACAGCACAAACTTTAAACAAGGGATTAACCATTTCAAACTAACCAAAGGAACACAGCCAAATTTCCCCTGGCGGATAAAGTCTATATTAAATTTTCTAAATGATTATTTATGAATTAAAGCTACGGTGTCACCATCTGTTGAATTAATAATTAATTAATTTAAAATTTAGAACTAAGGTAGTGCCATCTAGTAATTAATGATTAAATAATAATTTTTAAATTAATTATCCCAAAATAAAATTTAAAAATTATTGTTACAGTTCTGTTACAGGTTGTAAAATAATTTCATTACCAGATATCCACAGAAATGATAGAAAAATTATTATTATTTGCTTCATTCAGTTATAAAAGTGTCTTTTTTGTCTCGTAATATATTCCAAACGATCTATATATCGATATGTATTCGAGTATTTTGTTTGACAGGTCCAGATGTGAGCCGCCATCTTGGTTGTGCGCTAGCAGAAAGCAGAAATATCTACTACCGCTAGATGTCAGCGTAAAGCGGACAGCGCACTATTTGTCTGCGCAGATTCATGTTTCCACAAGTGCGCTAAACGTCACGCACTGTGAGTCGCGCACAGAGCATTCAGTGGAAACATAAGTGGAAACAGGCCTTAAGACATTTAAGATGAACATAAAATTTGACTTGCTTTATGATGAACTCTTAAATTGTTTGTGATATAGTTTAATTAAGTAAATTACCCTGGCAGTGGTTTCATTGGACTGAAACTCCACATTTTTCCAAACTTGATAATTAGATTGAATAATTTTTTTTAGAAAAATTTGAAAAAATTAGAATTTTTCTAAATTGCTAAGTCCTTCCCAATGCATTTATTACATTTTGCAAAGCACCAAAAATCAGCTGATAAAAAATACCCAACTGATGACAGCCTGCATGAAATGTTATGTTACAAAATAGTGTAGATTTTCATAATTACCATATTACTTTAAATTTAAGCTGCACTTTTTATTCAAATTTTTAAGGCAAAATTTGGGTGTGGCTTAAATTCAAAGTGAATATTTTAACATCTTATTTCTTCCTGATCTTCCACTCCCCAATGATCAGGTTTTTGCTTTATGCTCTATGCATACACATAGTATTACGACCGTTGATAACACTTTATTTGGTAGTCCCCCATTCATACTTTTCTGATTTATCCAGTTGCTATTTGATAGCAGCTGTGTAGAATCACATTATATCTGGCCATATAGTATTTTAATTTTAAGAAAAAACATGAATTACTATAATGCTGTTTATAACCACTGATGGAAACAAATTGCCATCTTTTTTTATTTTAAACAGAAATCTGTACCCAAGGAAAATTTTCTTAAGGGTGTTATAATTTGAGCACAAAAGAATGATGGATGATAACAGAACTGATGACAGATTGATTAGAACATGCTTGAGAGAAGAGACTTGGCACTATTTAAAAAAAAATGAAGCAAGTATGCATTCTGAGTACATTTATTTGATGACATAAAAGTAAAAGCAAAACCTGTGATCTGGTAATAATACCAGCAGGTATGACTAGTCAACTCTAACCACTTGATGTGTCTGTTAACAAACTCTTTAAAGATAGAGTGAGAATAATCCATTATGAAGCATGGTTAAATTGAGAAGATCATCCTTTGATACCAACTGGTAAAATAAAACGAGCGTCATCATCTACAATAGCTCAGTGGTGGGTTTTGCATTCTTGGAAAGATATCCCTGAAGAAATTATCAAAAAATCTTTTTTAAAATGTTGCATTACTAATGATTTAAATGGGACTGAAGATGATGTGCTCTGGTGCAATAGTGACAGTAAGAATTCAAGTTCTGAAAGTGAAAATGTCGAAAAGTCATAGTATATCTGAAGAAGATTCTCAATAAATTAGGTAGCTTATTATGCATATTATTATCTATTTAAGTAAATAAAAATGTTTGTTATTTTTCAATACCTATTATAAAATCATTTTATTTTTTCCAATTTTAAAATCCTATTGCAGCTTAAATTCGAAGTAATACTGTAATAGTTCACTGTTATGTTGCATAGTTCTTGCTTGTTTTGCATCACATTATGATGTGTGTAACAAACTATTAAATTTGTGATTAAATAAAAGTTTTTCTAAATAAATATAATTTCTTTATTTTTATATACTTTGATATATTATTTATCTGACTCCAGATTTTCATTTAAGCTGTTTATTAAATTTTGAATAATGATTTAACATATTCCTTTGTGTGGCTATCTTTTCTTTTAATTATATTAATAAATTTATTAAAGATTTCATAAAATTTCTAATAGAAATTTTTTAATATTTAATTATACAATTAAAAATTGAATATTAGAAGATAAATTAATAAACAATACTTTAAGAAATGATTATTTAATTCTAAATGGAAATGACATTACCTTTGTGATAAATTCTGAGCCCAGTTTCACAGTATATAATGTTTAATATACACTCAACCTTTCTCTTTAAGGAAAAAATAAATTACTTTGTTATTACAGTGAAACCCCGCTCGTGCGTTCCCGTATCGTACGACTTTCCCGCTTTAAACGTCTATTTTCGGAAGTCCGA
>AYEL01087908.1:0-86819 GCA_000484575.1 Olivierus martensii
AAAAAAAGATGCCACCACATGTACTGCCAATTAGTGTTTCCGGGCGAGAATTCCTTCCCGCCCGTTCCCGGGAATTTTTTTTGTTTTCCTATTCCCGAATCCCAATAAACTTTTCTCAGGAAATCGGGAAAATTTGCTCCTAGAACCCAGTAATCCTTACAATGGGAAACAAAAGTACTACTCACAATGTATCTTTTAGAAATTTTTCTTATTTATTGCTATCTAAAGTTATATGCCACTAGAAGTACACGTGCGACACCAGAATCAAATAGCACATAACTAGCTAATTTTAGCTCTTGTAAATCGAGCATATTTGATTGAGGAGAACAGAAAACAGTTTGAATTTACACAGAAAAATATTTATTTTCACAACCCAAGATTTGATTACAAAGTCATCTTCAGGTGAATTAACTAATGAAATCTAAGGTAGCTTTCCTTAGTATGACATTATAGTCAAATCCTGGGCTGTGAAAATAAATATTTCTCTGTGTAAACGCAAACTATTTCTGTTTTCCATGATAAATAGCTTCCATAAAGTAACTGCCGATACTATCAATCATATTCGATCAGTTTGTTTGCGGCTGATGATTGTGATGTATGTTAATGTAAAATCTCACTGTATACTATAAGTTTGATTAAATAAAGTTTGCATTTATAACATTGTTTATATTTTGATAAAAATCTGAAATGTAACAGAAATCGAGTCAAAATGATACTGTAGTGACCCTTGTTTAGCTCTTAGGGCAAGATTGCACTAGTCATGAAATTCTGGTCAATCTCCATTTAGGAAATTTTATACACTCATTTTTTGCATCGACCTTTTATATATAGGAGTATATCGAAACCTCTGAAAGATTTTGCTGGGTCCATGAACCTCGTTTGCCCCACCTTCTCTACGGCTTTTATTAATATTTACTATTGTAGCCATTATTATAGATGATCAACGAAAAATAAATAAAAAAGATTCGGGAATTCTCAAGAATTCGCGGGAAATACGATTTCCTGTTCTTGATTCCCGAAGGTTCCAAAATGTAGGGAATTTGGAAACACTACTGCCAATAGGGTTATTCAAGCAATAAGATGATAAAGAATCAAATAGAGGGCATCTGTGTACACTGTGGAATCTTACTGAAACAGCAAAAAACAGTATTATGCAGATTTAAGGCCAATTCTAGTACTCTGTAGTAGTACTCGAACCGCAGGTGTGATATCTTTCACAATCACAATTCAGCATGGAGCCATACTCAAGAACAAGGCTTTCTAGACTTGTTTCAGCCCTTTACGAGCACCATGGATGTACATAGATGCCCTCTGTCAGATTCTTCTTCTTCTTCTTATTGCTTGAATAGCCCAATTGGGGATACATGTGGCAACAACATTTTTTTTTTTTGTGATATCTCACAATCCGTAAGTGATATCAAAAAACTTTCAAAACAAAAGTTATTTGTTTTTCACAGTTCGATCCAATTATGCAAAAATCAGCGTTGGTTTCCATTAGAGATTTCACAGTTGACCCCTTGTGCCCCTACTTCCAATGGACCCACAAAATTTTTATCATGCTCATTCAATTCTTCGGATATACTTTGGTAACTAAAATTTTTTCCTCTACTTCCTATCTCATTGGGTTTCCGAGAAAAAAGGGTGGTAAGAAACACCCTGTACAGTGGATGATTGGTTAACGAACATAATCGTTCCAAGACAACGTTCGTTATCCTAATTGTTCATTAACCAATCATCAATTTACTATAGGTTTTTATGGGAATTTGATTAATTCATTCTGGAGACTCAAAAAACAAATAAAAAAATCATATAATTTCTTACTACATTTATTTATATGTAATAATAATAATAATATATGCATATATTGTTTTGCATTTTAATCTATTATATTTATTTTCTGTTAAAGAATCTGTCCAATTTCAATTGCTTTTCTCTCTTCTTCAGGATTTTTCAGAAGAGAGCATTGTTATGGTAGAGATCCCCAAGCCTATTGACCTCATCTTGATATGGGTACATTCTAAGACCAAAATGTTGTAAAATCTCTCTCTTGCCTTATTTAATAAATTTTTCATTTGTTTCAAGTTGTCTCTGAGTTTATTTTAATCGGTAAAAACTACAATTCTCCCATCCTTACCTATATGTTTATGAACGTGCAAGGTCTAAGCTTGTCATTCCATTAGGTTAGTTAAGGACCAGATAGTTGAAGGATGAGGTTCAATTGTCTGGGCCCGAACCTCTCCTAAAAAGTTGGAGGAGTGGGACCCAGATCCTCCATGATGATAAGCCAGAGCTTTACAATGGGCCATCCAGCCAACCTGTCTTCCGCCAGTCTGCGGGTCCCACAGTTTGCTCTGTGAAGTGTTCATTATCCGAACATAAAAATCTTTCGCGAAAATATTTGTTATTCGATTTGTTCATTATCTGAACTGTTCATTAACCGATCACCCACTGTATATATTTTTTCCTTCAACAAAACATCTGTCATCGAGATTAACAGTAATTAAAAATTCAAAATGGCATTCCTCTCTCTCCACCCACCAGCTTGCCGTCGTAGTCAACAAAAGGTGAACCTTCAAGATTTTCTTTTGGTCTTTTCTTTAATAAAAACCATTTCTCAATCCTCACACAGTAACCTCTAATTAAAAAAACATGACAAACCAAATTTGCATAATGACCGAAAAGACAGCCACAAAGCATTACGGCCAGTTTCAAAATGCTCAGAACATGAATTGATTTTGGTGGAGTTGCCCACAATGCATTTGTATTTACCTCATGAGAGCCACAAAGCGAAATAATGTTGAACATCAGTGTTTAGTTGTTTGAAACTAGCAACAAATGTGTTGTGGCTGTTTTCTTCAGTCATTGTATGAATTTGGTTTTTGGCATAATATATATATATATATTCCGTCATTATGGTTCGAAACGACGGTTGTCTAATAAAGATTCAACAGCTCATTAAGTGAAAAAACAACATAAAATTTGAATTTAATACCGTAGAACTTACGGCTTAATTAAGCCATCATCAGTTGAATTCTTAGATAAGTTAAGACAACATCAAATCCACCAGAATAACATCATGATAGTTGCTGATTATGAAAAACTGTACCCATCTATAGAGATAACATCAGCTTGCTTAATACTTTATAGATTTATCTTGAAGAACACACAAGGTTACTCTATACCACCAATGATTATCCGTGAAATATGCCATTTAATATCATATAACTCAGGGATGAGCAACCTTTTTAATCAAGAGCCAATTTAAATTTTAAAATTTTTTTGTGGGCTGCACATAAAGTAACACTCATTAATAATTGAATTCTTAGATAAGTTAAGACAACATCAAATCCACCAGAATAACATCATGATAGTTGCTGATACATATATATAAGGTGAATATATATAGTCACTATTTATAATTAAAACTGCTTTCATGAATAAGTTAATATTTATTCCAGTACAGAAAATGTGGTTTTTCTTACCAATCTTTATGCATGCCTTTTTCTATTAATGTCGTCTTGAATGGTGTAATTCCTGGATATATAGGTATATTTTCGTTTAATTCATAAGTCATATCCAAATATTCTGTTTCGATTGCTTTGCAAATGGAAAGAATCACCAAACAAAATAAAATCTTGATTGAACAAAATAATATCATTTTTAAAATAATTATCTGTAAATAAATAGATATGCATTTTATACTGGATGATATAGATTATATTAATGAAAATATTTTGTTTGAAGATAAGAAAATATATTTTTCAAAGATAAGATGATATTTTTCAAATCTTTTAATGATAATTTTCAAATAAACACTGTATTTTTATATAAAATAATAATGATGATGATGGAAATGTTAGTACTGCATGTATATCTACAATATTAATATTGGATTATTCAAAAATTTATTAAAGGATCTTTTAGAATTATTTTCAGAAACAAAGAAAGCAATCATAAATTCGTTTTGAAGATTTCTGATCCAATTTTAAGAATTTAGAGAAATAAAAAGATACAGTATAGGCACGTATATATATATATCGATATTTCATAGCAAATATAAAATCTTTGAAAAATGAAAACAAGATTCAATATTCGGTATACTGTATTATGAAATATAGAATTATATACGAAAATTTTTATTATAAAATATAATAAAATTCTGAT
Organism: Olivierus martensii; assembly: GCA_000484575.1. NCBI lineage: Eukaryota > Metazoa > Arthropoda > Arachnida > Scorpiones > Buthidae > Olivierus > Olivierus martensii. Next base: position 4,165 of record AYEL01087908.1, read on the forward strand.
CTTCTGACAAAACTATTTTATCTACTATAAGTTAATAATAATTATAAAATCGAATGTATTGTCGATATCTGACTAAAATCTGAAGATGTAAGCATTATCAAAATGAATATATATCATAAATATATAGTATAACAAGGATAGAATGGTATAATAGCGGAGGAATTCTTATTACTTCGTTAATTAACTATCTAAATTTAACTACTCTTGTAATATTAAACCATAAACACAAAGTACTGTAATTAGTTGATAATAATTTTCAATATTATAATACAATAATCATTATTTTGATTATTTTAATTTCTCCAATATCAAATGTAATAATGATAAAATGAATCTATACATACGTTATTAATTTTCAATCTAAATTCGGTAAAACAATTTTGTTTTTTCTTCAAATTTCTTCACTGGAAATAAAAATTACCTAACAAATTTCTTTCCTTTATTTTAGACAGTGAATCGTATTCTGAAGGCTAAATATTGTCCAGTCAGAATCGTTTATCAATAGAAATTATTACTGTATTCTTGTGAAATATGCTAGTATTATATAAAAATAAAATACGAATTTATATCTTAAACACTTGGAGTAAGCCAAGTGGAAAAGTAATTTAAACAATATGAAAATTCTTTCCTCCAAGCATTCTATCTGTTCGTATCATGTTTCGTATTCTTCTTGAATGAAAAGGATTCATTTACCATTGATTGTCTTCTTTGTTTCAATATTTTATTGAATATTTTATTCTTAATATTTTGATTTCAATTCCTTTATTAGAATTTTTGAAAAATCTGAAATATAGTTGTTTATAAAACTAATAAAATAAAGTTTATTATATTTTATTAGTTTTTATATTATGCTTTTGTCTATTGTTTTTTACCACGTAAATAAAATCTTTATTAAATTAAAAATAAAAATCAATTTGACTTAAAATTGTATCAATTAATTTGATTTGATTCCAAGTACAGGAATATCTTGCATAGCGCGGTTTTGAACAACGCGGGTTTTGGTCTAATAGGTTTTATTATTACCAAGAAAGGTTAATTATTATCAAAACATCCTTGATTATTACGATTATTACACATATCAACATGATCGACGACCCCCAAGCGCCGCAGATGACAGTCAGATCAAAAAACTATTTTTCCCCGCCGCATTTTATTATTTATGTTAATATTAGTATTTATTATTATTTTATTATTTAAATATGAGTGAAAAGAAATAAAGAAGACTAGGAGTAAAAAAAAATGCAAATGGTTGACTTTAGAGAAGAAACTTAAAATTATAAAATGTCACATGAATAGTGCTTCGTTTGCTAAAATAGCATGTGAGAATTCAATGAATCCTAATATTTTCTACAACTTTTATATCAGTTTAAAATGATTTTTTTTATTTAATTAATATAATAAATATTTTTTCATTTTTAAATATTTTTATTATTCTAAATCTTTATAATAAACAAATTAAACTGAAATCTATTATAAACAGATATCGAAAAACGCGGTTTTGCATAGTGCGGACGCTTCTTGGACTCAATTAACCGCGCTATACAAGGTATTCCTGTATTGAATAATTGATGGTAATATCGTTTTTCTAGCCATTCTAATTTATGCTATAGTATCTCGAAGTTTAATCTGTTTAGAACAATAAAACAATATTCACTGTCAACTGCACCCATCATTGGTTGCACCATGAATGTATTCTAAGAAACATCTAATTTCTTCAGGTTTGTTATCTTTTCTATCATTTATTTCAGCGAACACTCTTATCAGATAACATTTTTCACAAGATTCTGTCATTGCTTTGTTATATAGAATACATTGTGACTGAAGATTTTTCTTAAAAATTTATTTTGTTTAAAAATAATTTAATTATATTTGAAATACAGTATATACTTTAATTAGAAATTCAAATACGAGAAGAAAAACAAAAATTAATTCTTTAAGTTTCAATTTCTCTATAATAATTGAATGCTGAAGTAAGCGAAAAAAATATAGTACTGTATTTTACTTTTTATCCAAGTACTATACAATATTAAGTTTTATTTCTAAGTTCAATATACAAATTAAACTTCGTTATTAACCGAAATAATTCAGACACTAAAGAATTGTAAGAGAATTCTAAAGAATCAATTAAAATCTAAAAACTATGCCATTTATACTTTGCATACAAATTCTAATTTGTAACTTATATACAATAAATGTGAATTTTACATTGAAATAAATGGAAACTTATAAATCCGTTTAGATAAGTATTAATTTCATTTTATAAATTCTGGGATCTTTAATTAGAATGAAATCAAACTAACAGTTACATAAACAATATAATGAGATCGCAGCATAACATAAACTGTTTGAAATTAAATATAAAATAATAGAACCGAATAGGGGTGGAGACGTCTCTTTGATTTAGCAGAAGGATGGAGACTTGCTACTGAACTTCTATTTGTGGGTAATAGTAAGGATTGATTGGCAGAAATCGTAGAGATCACTCCTTGCTAAAAAAAATGTAGTACGAATTTAAAAATAAAACAAATACAGATTATTCTAAATTCAAACAATAAGAAAAAATTCTTCGTTATTTATCACACTATTAACTTATTTGATGTTAATATCAATCAAGGTTTCAACAGAACTGAGAAACCATTCCAGTTTCATTGTCTTTTTCAATCAATACCTATTTATAGATTTAATAGGATAAAAATGATTAATTACAATTATAAAATAGAATTTTACTTTTATACAAATACTGTATTTGGGCCGTATTCACCATCTCGAGTTATTGGTAGAGTTAGGGTTATATGAAGAGTTATAGCAAAATTCGTATTCACCAACTTCCTTCCGAGTCAAATGAACTACCCCGAGTCAAATGAAACTATCCTAACTAGTAGCTGGGTTGTTTGAGAAGCTCAGGGTTAACGCATGCGCATTTGATTAAAAATGGAGATCGTGTGCTGGAGTCCTGTAGTGAGAACGAAATGATGAAAGAATTAGAATACAGTATTTGGATTTCCTAGACGAAATTGAATGACGTGAAAGACGTATTATAATTCGAAGGAAAAACTGTTTCAAAGAATTAGACAATTATGATTTTATATTTCGATATCGCTTACGAAAAGATATTGTTCATAATGTTATTAGCACGATCATTTGTAGCTTTTTTTAAATTTTTATAGCGGTCCCATAACTGTTTATTATTTCTACGTGACGTGACTGGAATGCTATTATATTCGTTTTCTACAATGAAAAAAACTGCAAATTATATAAGAAATAGATACCACTTTAATATACAGATATACAAGTACTGTATTTTATCAGAGTATTATATTCGAATAAACACTTACTAATAATTTTTCAAACTTCTTGTTTTTATTTAATCGACACTGCATTAATTTCTTTGTTTTCTACTAATCTTTATCTTTTTATGCTAATTCTAACAATAATTCTTTTTCAAAGTTAGTGAAATGTTTCCGCATATTTATAACTTGCTTCATTTCCCTAACCATAGCCTACAAGGATAGACAAAGCCTAACCATTTCGCTCTATAGTCGTGTAGAGTAGTGGTAGGAAAATCCAAACTCTGGCGTACCAAAATTAGGAAAATCATACTATATATCATGAAACGCAATATTAAAACTAAATGTCTCTATAAATTATTTGTAGATAGATAGTTTTTATTTATATAATGTAAGGCATAAATTGAAATTTAAAAAATATGTAAATTCAAATAAATATACTCAAAATTAAATAAAAATTTGCGGTATGACAGTATTAAAAATCCCAGAGGAATTTACCGGAATTTCGGTCCCCCTTTATGTTACCCCTAATTAAGGGCTCCTCAGTTAATTGGTGAAGGTCCCATGAGGGGCAAAAGCCCGTTCTCAAGTTATGGGGCTCCAAAGTTGGCACTCGAAATCACTTTCGAAATTAACCAATTAGGTTAGTAACTTACTAGATACATACGTCTAGTGTTTAAAACGATAAAAAAAAACAAACACACACCCACATGGTTTACGCATAATTTAATTATTACGTCATACTGATTAATTTTTAATTGCGAATTAGGTTTCTTTACGATTTTCTGCAAAACTTTTATAGATAATTGGATATTTTAAACGAATTTAGACGTATCTTATTATTCCGAATCGAATGCAATCAATTTAAATAAACTATGATTTACCTTTAGGAAGTTACGTAATTTTTTCACTTATGACAATATATCCATTCCGAAGCTTGATAGAATTCTCAAATATTTAAATTTTTTTATTGTTTTGTATGTAAAACATCCTACTAATTATATTACATTCGTTCACTTTTCCACACTGAATAATAATAAATCTAATTATATTACATTCGTTCATTTTTTCACACTGAATAATAATAAATCAAATATAGAACTTTGAAAACCATCTTTGTCAGTCAGTGGAAAGAGTTGAATATGAACAGTATATATCTTTCGTTAAACTTCAAGTAAAATGCATATAGAAACTCAAATTGTTAAAAGCATTATAAAAGTGTATTTTATTTTTCCTAATAAGATATTCTAGATTTAAACTATTTCAGATTTATTTTAATCAAATACCAGGACGTAGTACTCCACAAGTAAAAGCAGTTTTCTTTCAAACAAATCTCCAGTCTACACAACACGTGTTTATTTTTCGCATTTCATTGGTTTACAAGCTTTACGTCATGAATTGTCATAATAAGGGTGAATTTCTTTATTGGATGGTTTTCTCACCACTAGTCTAGGTGGTGGCGGAAGTTGTTTATTTCTTCTCGAAAATGACATTGACATGTTTTGTTTTCCTGTGATTGGGTCAAAAATAAGTATTCTTCCAATCACGGGAAAAATGAAAAATGTCAGTCTCTTTCTCAAGAAGAAATAAACAACTTTCGCCATCATCAGTCTAATCAGTGAGAAAACCGTCCAATAAAGAAATGCACCCTTAATGTACTGTCTAGTAACTTAGACTCTAGTTACTAGACAGTACATCAATTAAAACAATTCATAACGTCATTTGATTAAAATAAAGCTGAAATAGTTTAAATCCAGAATATCTTATTAGGAAAAGTAAAATACGCTTGGATAATACTTTTAACAATTTGGAATTCTATAGGCCCTATACATTTTACTTGAAGTTTAACGAAGGATATATTGTTCGTATTTAACTTTCGACTGACTGACAAAGATGATTTTCAAAGTTCTATATTTGATTTTGACTGACCAACAAAGATGATCTTCAAAGTTCTATATTTGATTTATTATTCCTCAGGGGGGAAAAGTGAACGAATGTAATATAATTAGTAGGATGTTTTACATGCAAAACAATAAAAAGTTTAAATATTTGAAAATTCTACCAAGTTTCGGAACAATATATCGTTGTAAGTGGAAACAATTACGTAACTTCGTAAAGGTAAGTCCTAGCTTATTTAAATTGATTGCATTCGATTCAGAATGATAAGATACATCCTCGTTTTAAATATCCGATTATCTATAAAAGTTTTGCAGAAAATCATAATTTTGAAAATATCCGATTATCTAGAAAAGTTTATCAGAAAATCATAAAAAAACGTGATTCCGAGCCCCAACTTTGAAGCTCCATAACTTGAGAATGGGGATTCTGCCCCCACATAAGACCTTCACTAATGAACTCAGGAGTGTTTAATTAGGAGATACGGTAAAGGGGGTCGAAATTCCGCAAGGATTTTTTCTCCTGTCGTACCTTTACCTTTATTAATAAATTATTTTCCATAATGTTTTCTATAATAAGTACGAATAAAATAAACAAGATATATTTTTATTTACTAAAATTACTGTACTAAAAAGTATTAAAAAGAAAGCTAAGTTCTTAAAATAAATTTAGTAAGGTCGTCATAAATATTCCGTATATCTATGGGCAGGGCCGTCCTAAGATATTTGGCGCCCATGGGCTATTAATAATAATTCGCCCTTCTTCATAAGAAAATAAACGGAGGAGAAGCGGGAGCGGGGTGACTGATGAAGTTTTACAAAAGTTTCAGAACTAGAAAAACTCAATATATTGCCAATAAACAAATAAAAATTTAAATTTCATACAAAATTCAAATATTCTATATTATCAAAAACAAATTATATAATAAAAAGAAGTAACTTATTATTTTCCTAGTAAATACTTATTTGCTAAAGAAAAAGCTAGGAAGTAAATATTTATTTTCGTAGCCTGGTAATATCACACGTATTTAAAGAATTAAATAAATCACTCTCTATGGACAAAATACTTAAATCGTTTAATTTGCCCTTCCCAAAAAAGAGCATAAATAAATTTTTATTCTTTTAAGAGCTGAAAAAGTTCTTTCACCGTTGCAATTTGCAGCGGCAATACTTAAAAAAATGCGCGTGGCTCTGGCCACATTAGAAAATGTAGATTCAATTTTTAAATCAATTATTGTCCTCAAAATTTTTGAATCAATTTAGTTCCGCAGTAGATATATTTTCTTTATCTTCATATAAATAAGCGTGTTTAAAATGAAGGCATTCTTCGATAAAATTATTTCTAGATCGACAACATACGTTTTTACGTAACTCAGCAGCATTCTTTTTAATTGTGTCTTCATTTAAATTTTTCAAATTGACCAGATAGCCAAATTTTGAGTAAATGTCATCGTAGGCACACATTATCTTTTGTACTTCTGATTGAAGTTTATTAATAATAATATAATATGTATTTATGTGGAATTGAGTATTGGCATCAAAATCAACTTTTGCCGATGTATTTTCGTCGTATTGTTTTTTCTTTTGCGTAATCGTTTGTACTCATCGCATCCGGACAATTTTATACCTTCCGATTTGTAAAAGTTAAATGATTCTGTATTTCGTTTTGACTAAAAATTTTTCTAAAGACGAGTATGTTCTAACAATTTCTAAAGAAGCGTATATTCAATTGTATCATCAACTTTTTGAAGTGATATGTCTCCAGCCATCAAACTGATCTGAGTGCAAGCAAAATTGCCGCCCGAAAAGGCTGGCGCCCCGGGGCTATAGCCCATTTAGCCCTGTGAGCTAAATGGCGCTGTCTATGGATGCGCTTTTAAATCAACATTCTCCACCAGTGATTTAAACCATGTTCCTTAAACTGTTTGTAAATTCAACAGTGACGTTACTGGTGTATTCAATACTAACTCACCACCTCAAGCATAGTATTTGTTCGTTAAAGCTGGTGGACTCAGACTGTGATCGTCATTTTTTAACATGACTGCTTCGGTGCTTCCAACAAGGAAGATAAATCTAAAGATTGGAAAACATTTTATACTCTTGTCTATTGATAGCTTCACAGCAGAGAAATTAGAAAATGATATGTAATAATTACAAAATATTTAATAGTGTAAGATTTTTTTAATGTTAGAGAATAAATATTATAAGTAAATACAAAGATATTTAGCTTTTAAATGCATAAGATTATAAAGTTAACCTTTTGAATCGATTCGGCATAATAATCCATATATTTTCTTTTTGGATTAATTTAACATTTATAGTGTATGTAAAAGATATTGAGAGATTTAGTTTGACCAATAACATTTATTGATTTTTCCTTTATTGTATATTCTATTTAAAAAAAAAAACAATAATGCGTTTTATAAAATGAAACTGTTTTTTCAATTAAGGGCTTAATATATTATCTAATTCAATTTCAGATCCAGCTTGTGCATCTCTATATGACAGTTTTCTACTGGATACATCAAAAACAGGCAAAATAAATAAAGTGTCTAATGATAAAAAAGTTTCTAATGATACACAAGAAAAATTAATAAATGACAATTCTGATAATGGTAATTAAATAGTGTTGTTTTTTATAATAGTTACAGTCCAGCATTGAATACATAGTATTAAATACTTAATTAAAAATTATAGTTATGTGGATTTTATTAAAATTGTTTAAAAAAATTTTCTTTTTTAGGTAAACAGTCCCATCAAAATACTCTTTTATTAATAAAGTCAAGGATTGAGGAAGAACAGCAATTTGCCAGCCCAAAATGCAAAAAGAATAAATTATAGAATGAATTAGGAAAAAAATTTAATGAACTTTCAAAAACAGAATTTACTGAGGAGATATGACATGCAAAATGGAGAAATATAATGGAAACATACAGAAGAAACAAAGATAAAAAGAAAAAAAGTGGAGAAGTAGTATAAAATGGACTTATTTTGAGATGTTAGATAAAGCATATGGAAATAAAGCTTCTATCACTCCATCTCAAGAAATCTTATGCAGTTCAATAGAAACTGGCAAATGTTTAATGACTGAAAATGAACCTCCCAAAAATATAAATGAGACTAGTAATAAGGAAGGAATGATAGAAGCTAGCAGTAAACGGTTAAAGAGGAAAAAGCAAGAAAACCAGCCACCTCCTTGGTTTGAAAGTTTTAATGAAGAGCAGAATAAAATTCAAGAAAAAATGTGAGAAGAATATAAGGAATTAGAAAAACAAAAAATAAAAGAATTATCAGAGATTAATTCCTTATCAAGAGAACTAGTTAACAGAAAATAAGATCATATTTTTAATATATGGCAGTTGTATATTACTGCTTTTTATGTTTAATAATTCTATAAATACGGTTTTACCATAGCTTTTATTAAGAATTTTAAAACAGTTTTCTTTAAAAAATCTTTTTAACTTTTACATTTCATAATTTCTCTGTATTGTATAAATATTTAAATATATGTATCCAAAAACTTATTTCTGTCTAATTCACAGAATATGTGGAGAAAACATAAAGATTTACTGTATTTTAATGTAAGAATAATAAATTTTCAAAAAGATTTACTGTATATTAATATATAAATAATAAATTTTCATAATTTTCACATATATTTTTGATCATCATTGAATATTTTGATGCAACTGATTTTCATATAATATAGACCAGAGTTGTCCAATTATAATGAACCCGAGGGCCATAGCCGTGTTTACTATAGATGTGGAGGGCCGCAATTACAAAAAAAGGGAGGGGCTTTGGTACTCGATACGCTATTGTCTCAACAAACGGAAAGCAGTTATAAAAAAGGGGGTGGGGCTTTGGTACTCGATACGCTATTGTCTCAACAAACGGAACGCATAAATATAACTCTTTTTGGAAACCAATTTTATTTCCAGATTAACAAACCTTATATTTACTAGACTGCATTCAATAAACATGTTAACAAAAAATATAAAGTGTAAACAATTAAAAAAATAAAAATAAAAATAGCATGTATATATCTATTTAATGTGATAAATGAGGGCGGGCAGCAGTATTTACAAGGGCTGGATTTATATCCATTCCTGTTGTAGCTATCCGCAGGAATATGTAAAGAAGAATCTCCAAGGCAGGTTCCGAATCGATTCTCTCCCTTCATGTTAAAAAATGCACTTTCACACAAGTAAGTACTACCAAATGTTGATATTACTTTCCGACCAGTAACCTTTAGAAACCAATTTTATTTCCAGATTAACAAACTTTATATTTACCAGATTGCATTCAATAAACATGTTAACAAAAAATATAAAGTATAATAAACAATTAAAAAAAAATAAAAATAGCATGTATATATCTATTTAATGTGATAAATGAGGGCGGGCAGCAGTATTTACAAGGGCTGGATTTATATCCATTCCTGTTGTAGCTATCCGCAGAATATGTAAAAGAAGAATCTCCAAGGCAGGTTCCGAATCGATTCTTACCCTTCATGTTAAAAAATGCACTTTCACACAAGTAAGTACTACCAAATGTTGATATTACTTTCCGACCAGTTAACCCATGTGATTTGTTATGAAAAAGTCATTTTCCCACCGATACTGATATACTCAATTTTCATTTTCAATTTTATGTAGTTTTTCTCACTCATTTCACAGATGCAACGAACTCATGTAAAATAAAAATTGAATTAAACAGTAAAATAAAATTAAAACAGAATCTCACAATAACAATTACACAATCACTGAAATGGTGAGTGTTAGAAACTAAAAAATAACTAATATACAGTCACAATTCACGTGATTGAGTCTTATAAAAATGTGATGTCACTGATAGCTTGTTGATAGTTAAATAATTACTAATAATTAAGAATAATTAATTAATTAATTTAATATAATTCAATTTAGGATTCTTTTTTATTAATCTCTTTAAAAAGTAATAAATAAAAGTACTGATAGCTTGTTGTTAGTTAAATAATTACTAATAATTAAGAAAACTTAATTAATTAATTGAATATAATTCAATTTTAGGATTCTTTTTTATTAATCTCTTTAAAAAGTAATAAATAAAAGTGAAAAAAATAAATAAAAGGTAATATTATATCAGAAATCGTGAAAGCCTCGCGGGCCGCCTTTTGGACAGCCCTGGTTTAAATAATTCAGTATCATCAATAGTTAGAACATCACTACCAAATTTCCTAAAAATCTACTAATTCAAAATTCATTAACGGTGAACAACAAATAGACAACGTGATGACCTATTAGGATCATGTCTCACTTTACTTATTATTTTATTTCATCATCATATCAAAAATTCTTCAATTTATGTTTCATTGAGTTCAACTTTTTTCGTTTTGACTATTGTCCAATATATTATTATGACCGAATAAATACTTAAACGTTTATCTTATACATATAAAAAACATTATTAGAAAAATGTTGAATTGATGATGGCAGATTAACGATTTCTTGGAAAAATCAATCAAGTTTTATCATTTTAATTAAAATTAATAATTTGAATAATAAAAATAACGATAGCAGTAATATATCCGAAGCTGAAGAATTACATTCAACTGAAATCAGCATTGAAGGAATTGATTTATTATCCGATTCCGAATAGTAATCAAGTTAATGAAAAATTAACATAGAAAAACTAAAAAATAATAAAATATTTATTATTTGGTACATTAATGTTTCTAAATTCAAGAAAAAGTTTATCATGTTTATCACAGTTCCTTTTCTAACCGACCCTTTCAGTAAGTTTTATTAATTGTAAGTACGAGAATAGTTTTAAAAATACACAAAATACACGAGAATTTTCAGGATTTCGTACGAAATTATTGAACGCTATATATAGCAATCCTGCTGACAAGCTTTCTGTGTTGTGTTGTTCACCCTTCGAACGGCCATTGCGCCTGCAAGTAGTGCCCTCTATAGTTCGTGGCGGATCTCTACAGTAAGAGGAGTGATATCGCATCCTTGAATCCCCCTTGGCTACGCCACTGTATCATTAATTTGATCAGAAATAAGTCATCTGAAAATTACATATCCCAAAACAATAGAATTTGAAATGAAAAGATATCTTCTCTATATTGCATGTTACGAACAACACTCAACGGAGCTTAAGCAATTCCAGAAATAAAAATATCACCAATAATAGTTTCTTTGAAAATTACATATCCCAAAACAATAGAATTTGAAGTGAAAAGATGTCTTCTCTATATTGCATGTTACGAACAACACTACAACACTCAACGGAGCTTAAGCAATTCCAGAAATAAAAATATCACCAATAATAGTTTCTTTGTATTTTAAAGTGTAATTTCGAATAAGAAATCATGGGTTACCTGTATTAAGTTCATCAATCATATGTATGATAAAATTTCTAATTTGATTTATCAAAGACAGAAGAATCAGCTAGAAAAGCCATATAGGTACAAAATTATAATTTGTATTCATCATCAGGGACTTAGAATTACATAAATAATACAAAGGCTTAAAAAAATTTTTCAACCATTTTGTACAGAAAAATATGTTGAAAATTTGAATAATGTTATAGTGAAATATAGAATTACATAAATAATACAAAGGCTTAAAAAAAATTTTCAACCATTTTGTACAGAAAAATATGTTGAAAATTTGAATAATGTTATAGTGAAATAATGTTAAATGAGGTATTACTGTAATGCAATAAGGTTGTGTGGATGCAATTATTGTAATCTATATAGTTCTAAGAGTTTTTGATTTTTCTAATATATGCAAAATTCAGGTTATATAAAAAGACTTTAGCCCCAATAATTTGCATAAAACAGGAAATGTCTGTAATCTTAATTCTTTTGAATATTATTACAGTTTTTTTTTTTTTTTTGATCCAAATGTTATAACTTATTATATTTAACTTATTACGGAACATTTGAAACGGACGGCTAATATAAGTTTTAATTCACTAAATAGAACGATCATCACAATTATTTTTAAGTACAGGTGTCCCTCGCTTTACGCGATTAATTGGTTCTATGAAATAATCGCGTAAAGTGAGTTGAATTTAGCATGGGTGAGATAGAGACTTTAGCCCCAATAATTTGCATAAAACAGGAAATGTCTGTAATCTTAATTCTTTTGAATATTATTACAGTTTTTTTTTTTTTGTTGATCCAAATGATTGATTTATCAATTTGTCACTAGAATTGTCAGATTCTAATTTCATTGGATTTGAACAATGTTATACATTTTCTGCTATTGACTTTGGTCTTGTGATACTCTAAAAAAATCATAAAAATCGTTTTAATCCCTTGATTTTTAACGATTCGAATTAATTTGTACTAATTTTAGCGCCATCTCGTAATTAGAATAATAATTAATTTTAATAATAATCTATTTTAACAGTTTATATTGTTAGACTTTTACATACTAATCAAACCTCAAGGGAACTTTTTAATCCAAATCCTATACTAATCAGCCATATTTTAATCCCTTGATTTTTTACGGATTTTAAAGATTGAATTAATTTTGTACTAATTTTAGCGCCATCTCGTAATTAGAATAATAATTAATTTATTTAAATCAATGAGTGGCGCCATTTATTAATTAATAATTAAACGAGAATTTTTAACTAAATTATCTGAAGAAAAAATCCGTCTCGGTCCGGGGACCTTTGGGCTAACGTTATAACCGATAGACCACCGAGGCCAACGAGCGGATTAATTCTCCAGACAGTTATATTAATTTAGACGTAATATTTTTGTTTTTTTTATTCGCGATATCGGATTTTACCGATAGATTAGATTTTTCTTCAGATAATTTAGTTAAAAATTCTAGTTTAATTATTAATTAATAGATGGCGCCTTTGATTCGCGATATCGGATCTTACCGATAGATCTAGATTTTTCTTCAGATAATTTAGTTAAAAATTCTAGTTTAATTATTAATTAATAGATGGCGTCACTCATTGATTTAAAAAATTAATTATTATTCTAATTACGAGATGGCGTTAAAATTAGTACAAATTAATTCGAATCATTAAAAATCCGTTAAAAATCAAGGGATTAAAATATGGCTGATTAGCATAGGATTTGGATTAAAAAGATACAAATTTTAATGAATAAATGAATTTAATTAATACAATATCATAAACATGTAAACACTACGTACATTTGACAGTCTTCAAAACGATGATGAATGGGTTGGGTCTGGATCACGTGGTCTCAACTTTAGGTTTAAATCAGGGCTCATAGGATTTGGATTAAAAAGATACAAATTTTAATGAATAAATGAATTTAATTAATTCAATATCATAAACATGTAAACACTACGTACATTTGAGTCTTCAATCCGATGATGAATGGGTTGGGTCTGGATCACGTGGTCTCAACTTTAGGTTTAAATCAGGGCTGTCCAATTATAATGAACCCGAGGGCCATAGCCGTGTATAGATATATAGATATATAGATATAGATGTGGAGGGCCGCAATTACAAAAAAGGGAGGGACTTTGGTACTCTATACGCTATTGTCACAACAAATGTTGATATTGTCACTACCAAATGTTGATATTACTTTCCGACCAGTTAACCCATGTGATTTGTTATGAAAAAGTCATTTTCCCACCCTACTAATAAACTCAATTTTCATTTTCAATTTTATGTATTTTTTCTCACTCATTTCACAGATGCAACGAACTCATGTAAAATAAAAATTAAATTAAATTAAACAGTAAAATAAAATTAAAAAACAGAATCTCAAAATAACAATCACACAATCACTGAAATGGTGAGTGTTAGAAACTAAAAAATATACAGTCACAATTCAAAACTTTAAACTGAAATAGCTAAAACTAAATTGCGTGATCGAAAGGCTTATAAAAATGTGATGTCATTGATAGCTTGTTGATAGTTAAATAATTACTAATAATTAAGAAAAATTAATTAATTAATTTAATATAATTCAATTTTAGGATTCTTTTTTATTAATCTCTTTAAAAAGTATAAATAAAAGTGAAAAAAAAATAAAAAGTAATATTATATCAGAAATCGAGAAAAGCCTCGCGGGCCGCACAAAATGGCTTGGCGGGCCGCCTTTTGGACAGCCCTGGTTTACATATAGATGTGGAGGGCTGCAATTACAAAAAAGGGAGGGGCTTTGGTACTCTATACGCTATTGTCACAACAAATGTTGATATTACTTTCCGACCAGTTAACCCATGTGATTTGTTATGAAAAAGTCATTTTCCCACCCTACTAATAAACTCAATTTTCATTTTCAATTTTATGTATTTTTTCTCACTCATTTCACAGATGCAACGAACTCATGTAAAATAAAAATTAAATTAAATTAAACAGTAAAATAAAATTAAAAAACAGAATCTCAAAATAACAATCACACAATCACTGAAATGGTGAGTGTTAGAAACTAAAAAATATACAGTCACAATTCAAAACTTTAAACTGAAATAGCTAAAACTAAAATTGACGTGATTGAAAGGCTTATAAAAATGTGATGTCATTGATAGCTTGTTGATAGTTAAATAATTACTAATAATTAAGAAAAATTAATTAATTAATTTAATATAATTCAATTTTAGGATTCTTTTTTATTAATCTCTTTAAAAAGTAATAAATAAAAGTGAAAAAAAAATAAAAAGTAATATTATATCAGAAATCGTGAAAGCCTCGCGGGCCGCACAAAATGGCTTGGCGGGCCGCCTTTTGGACAGCCCTGGTTTAAATAATTCAGTATCATCAATAGTTAGAACATCACTACCAAATTTCCTAAAAATCTACTAATTACTTCAAAATTCATTAACGGTGAACAACAAATAGACATCGTGATGACCTATTAGGATCATGTCTCACTTTACTTATTAATTTATTTCATCATCATATCAAAAATTCTTCAATTTATGTTTCATTGAGTTTATTTGAGTTAAGTATTTTTTTTCGTTTTCACTATTGTCCAATATATTATTATGACCGAATAAATACTTTAATATTTAAACGTTTATTGAAATTTATTCAAAATTACGCGAAACGGCCGGATGGCCGAGTGGTAACGCGTTGGCGTGCCACGCTGGAGGACCCGGTTTCTCTTCCCGGGTCTGGTCCCGGATTTTTTTCGGGGTACTGGGCCCGGCTCGGTGATCCCCGTCCTTCACCATCCGGCCCCTCCACGGGTGTGGGTGCAGCCTGTGGTTGGAACTGGCCCCGCCTTCTTAGTAATCTCCCTGATTGGAAAGGGGGCATAAAATATGCTAAAAAAAATTACTCGAATAATCATCAAAATTGTGTAATTAATAATGTACTAAACAGTGCGAATTATTCCTGCTGATGTCACAGAGAAACTCAGAAATAATCAGAATTAACTGCTAATCCAAAATGTTTTCACGTGTCGTTAAACTCATTAACTTCTATTTTTTGTCAAACATAAATTCATCATTTTATTTGCTGTCTCCACTAATAACTTTTGAACTAATTAGTATTTTTTGTGAAATTTAATAGCAATATTCAGCCTTGAAGGGCAAACTCGGCGCATCATAATATAACAATATTTTCAGCCATTTAAAAAATGGTGGACGTTCAAACTTCAGAATTATTCTCTTGAAGTATCTTGAAGTACTTATTGAAGCCCGCGATCTCTAGAGAGGAATTCTAAGAGAATCGCTAGAAAGCTGACCATCCGGACTTCGCCGAAATTCCTTTAGTAAGAGAATATCAGCTCCATCAGTGTTTTTGACGTGAATGGCGAGAAATTCAACCCCCTACACACCATTGCCTTATTAACCGTTCGTGGAAGAATCCAGAACGTTGCCCTTCTCCCCGGACCTGAACTGAAAATTTGGATTTTTCAATATAAAAAAATGTTAATGCAATCATCTTCTTGAATGACACTATTTTTTATTGTTTTACGTTCGCAAATATATGAAAAGATAAATAAGTGAAATGATGTATTTTTTGCACTTTTTTACAATGTGTTATGGATATATACAGAATTACTACGTTATAATTTAAAATAAAAATATATTATCATTTGTAATTGATGATATAGAATTAAATGATATTATAGTTATATATTATTTTAAAGATAAAATTTAATTTAACCGTATATAACATTTAATAATATAACTTAATATACTAAAATTTATTGATAGATAAAATTTAATTTAACTGTATATAAAATTTAATAATATTATAATATATATTATTAATTATAAAGTTAATATATTAAAATTTATTGATATATACGTAATATACTAAATTTAATGATGCGCACTATTTAATTTTAATGATCCGTACTTGTCCTGAGAATATAGAATATACTATACCTTTATTTTTTTGTTGAAAAGAGTAGAATTTATTTTCCTTCTTATATATATATCACAAGCAGAAGTTAAGTAAGGTACTTTATATTGGCAAAAATGATAAACATACTATTTATGACAGAAAGTAACGTGTTTATATATAATCTATTGTTTAGAATGTCTTAAAATAATAATTTTAAATAAAAAGTTTAGTAGCGATTAGGCTCCATATAAAATCAGTATTATTTATTACATAAGCTAAATTTCACCTTGTTTAAAACTGCAGATCTTAATGTAGTCCTTTTCTCTAATTCCTCTGATTATCACATTTGTTTATTAAAATCGCGTTAAGAATCATTCATAATCACTATGAATGATTGAACGGCTCATAGGCAGAGCGTTAGCCATTGATATTCATTAGTTTTTAATGCAAGCAAAGAATTCTTTTAATAAGCAGAATAATGTATAACCTGAACTTTGCTAAATCCAAAAATTTATAACGTTCACTCGTGATGAGATATTTTTAAAGCTAAATTTCCCAACACTTCAACTGTTAATACAAACCAGAAGCCGCTCTTAAACTAACATTTCCCATTAACATCTTCGCAAGGATTAAAGGCATCTGGAACAGGATAACATCTTACATCGCCATAGTTGTTAGCTAAATTGCCGATAGCCAAATTCATTATAATGTTCTGAATTACGAGTTCTTTTCTTATTTTCTTTTATAATTAAAAAAATCTTCAGTTTGGATTTTATTTTTTCACCTTCAGATTAAATTAAAACTTTGGTAACTTTCTGAAGGTAACTTAAACTTTTTTTAGTCATATCCAAAATTTTTTTTCGTAAAATTTCGTTGATTGTTAAAAGTTTTCGACAATGATTCATATTTTCTTGCAACAATAAAATTGTCAAATTGTTAAATATTCTTAACAAAGAGAACATATCGCCATTCGTGAGGCTGCATTTAGATGAACTTAAGAACTTTGTCATATTTTCGTTCAAATTGTTAGTGGTAAAGTTAAAGAGAGCGAACAATATAAGATAAATGTATTTTGAAATGTTACAAAAATACAATATTTTACACTATCGTATTTTATAAAATTTTGATGATTATCAAACTTATATAAGTAAAGAAACTGAATGATATTGAATCTGGACGAAAAATTGACATATGACGTTGTAAAAGAAAGTTTCGATAAATGTTGCAGAAAAATAATCATCTTAAAGAATGAAATTTGTAGATGTAAAAAGTTGAAGAAGCGTTTGCAAAAGAAAGCTCAGAGAAAAAGAAATGAATTCTAGATGATATTTAAAGCTTTGTGAGTATTAATACTTACCAAACTTAATAATTCTGAAACATCTTTGAAGTAAGTAAATTTTATTTTATTTTTTTTTATCAATGAAAATATTGATTAATTAATGACTTGGACTAAGGATATCAATTATAATTTAATGTTTCATAAAACTTCAGTTTGGATTTTATTTTTTCACCTTCAGATTAAATTAAAACTTGGTAACTTTCTGTCGGTAACTTAAACTTTTTTTAGTCATATCCAAAATTTTTTTTCGTAAAATTTCGTTGATTGCTAATTTAGCGTTTAAAAGTCAAAACACAAAATTAGGAATCAATGAAGTATTTCCTGATGATTTTCCGACGTATCAAAATGCATTCTTTGAAACTATTTCTGATGCCATTCATCATATGATAGCTATTGATATCAGTACAATTGCATAGTAAATGTTTCTACTTGGAGGTTCCAATATTGATTCCCAATTCTGTATCTCCTGATTTTTAAAAATTTTCAGATCCATTTAACGAATTCATTTACTTTTTTAACGCTCCGTTCTTATCATTTTCTGATGACAGATTATTTCTTTCGTACTCAAGATAAAACACAAAATTAGCAATCAATGAAGTATTTCTGATGATTTTCCGATGTATAAAAATGTATTCTTTGAAACTATTTCTGATGTCATCCATCATATGATATCTATTGATACCAGTATATTGCATAGTAAATGTTTCTACTTGGAGGTTCCAATATTGATTCCCAATTCTGTATCGCCCGATTTTTAGAAATTTTCAGATCCATTTAACGAATTTTCATTCTTCATTTACTTTTTTTAACGCTCCGTTCTATCATTTTCTGATGACAGATTATTTCGTTCGTACTCATTTTGTCAGCTAATAGTAATGGTCATATTTTCGTTCAAATTGTTAATGGTAAAGTTAAAGAGAGCGAACAATATAAGATAAAATGCATGTATTTTGAAATATAAAAGAATACAATATTTTGCACTGTCGTATTTTATAAAATTCTGATGATTATCAAACTTACGTAAGTATAGAAACTGAATGATATTGAATCTGGAAGAGTAGAAGAGTAGACATATGACGTTATAAAAGAAAGTTTCGATAAATGTTGCAGTAAAATAATCATCTTAAAGAATGAAATTTGTAGGTGTAAAAAGTTGAAGCGTTTGCAAAAGAAAGTTCAGAGAAAAAAGAAATGAATTCTAGATGATATTTAAAGCTTTGGGAGTGTTAATTCTTACCAAATTTAATAATTCTGAAACATCTTTGAAGTAAGTAAATTTTATTTCTTTTTATCAATTAAAATATTGATTAATTAATGACTTGGACTAAGGATATCAATTATAATTTAATGTTTCATGCAAAAAATGTCTTTTTAATTTAAAAATATCTATAATTTACCATATCAGAATGACTCATAATTTTCTAATTAAAATTAATTAGGAGACAAATAATACAGTATATAATTTTTTAAAAATATATTATCAATTACCACCAATCATGTGCGTAAAAATTTAAAAAAAAATTAATGTTCTTTTCTTAATAATTTTCTTAATGTTAAGTTGTCTCTGTGACAACTTAAAAAATTTTTACAAAAATTATTTCTTAACTTCCTGCATTTTTTCATAATTTTTTAATGTTATATAAGTATATTAAAGTATAATAAGTGTAAAGAAAGTAGTTTTAGGGATAATATTCATTGACGATTTACATTCTTTTTTTTCAGTTTTTAAATTATTGAACTTTATTTTAGACGGTATGGTATGAAACGTTTTAGAAAGTTTTAACACACTCAAAATCTAAAACTTACACAGACAGACAATAATTAACCAGAAAAATTAAAAAAGAATGAAAAATAATGAATATAGCCCTAAAACTACTTTCTTTACACTTATTATACTTTAATATACTTATATAACCTTAAAAAAAATTGTAAGTTTTAGATTTTGAGTGTGTTAAATAAAACTTTCTAAAACGTTTCATACCATACCGTCTAAAATAAAGTTCAATAATTTAAAAACTGAAAAAAAAAAATTTGTAAATCGTCAGAGAAACAATTATAATATAAAATTTGATAGAAGAATTGCGGATTTCTGCAATGAAAAAAAGACTTAAAAAATTATGAAAAAATGCAGAAGTTAAGAAATAATTTTTGTAAAAATTTTTTAAGTTGTCACGGAGACAACTTAACATTAAGAAAATTATTAAGAAAAGAACATTAATTTTTTTCAAATGTTTACGCACATGATTGGTGATAATTGATAATATATTTTAAAAAAATTATATACTGTATTATTTGTATCCTAATTAATTTTAAATAGAAAATTATGAGTCATTCTGATATAGTAAATTATAGATATTTTTAAATTAAAAAGACATTTTTTGCGTGAAACATTAAATTATAATTGATATCCTTAGTCCAAGTCATTAATTAATCAATATTTTCAAATGCAAAAGAGAAATTGCAGTCAAAGATATTTTTAAAAAACGATACCAATTTTTAATTTATCAACTATTTCAACTGAACAAATTTTTGATTCTTTAATTGGATTTAGATCAGTTATCCATTACTATTAGCTGACAAAATGAGTACGAACGAAATAATCTGTCATCAGAAAATTGTTTTCAAATAAGTGGATTGGGTGTGAATCGAAGGCAGAAATGCTTCCCTGGCTTGGCCATCAAGGAGCACTGACTTGCCACTCCAATCAATACTTTATCCTTAATGAAATCCAGAAAGTCAGTCAACAGCACTACTGAACAATGATCAAACAGAGAGCTCTTGTGATAGAAGAATTCAAAAGTATCATAGATGATTTTAATTTGCAAAATTTCTCATAGAATATGGCATTGTATTCAATTGTGTTAAGATAATGATGGTGCTCATACTGATATTCTGGACACAATATTCAATATATGTTATGATATAAAGCAAATGACAATACCTATTGTACTTATGAAATAAATGGGGTATGTAATGTTACTTATGGCTCACTCTGTAGGTAGGTAATGTCAGTGTAAAATTTTCTTTATTTATTGCTAAAGTTACATAGATAATGTGTTAAATCACATTTTTCTTTTATACACACACAATTGCAATTTTTTATTTATTTATTTTTTGCATTTATTACTATTCTGCTATACTCTGTATACTTAGTGTTTTTCCTTTATTTTCAACCAATGGGAAGAAAAATATTTACTTATTCAATATTATTGTCAGTGACAGGAGGAATACAGTTAGTTTTCCTTGGTTTGATTTGTTTTTGGTTTATGATGGAGAATAATTTGAGTTTAAAGCATGAAAAATCTATTCATTACCAAGGAATAGAGATCATTTACAATTTATTAATAATACATATAATAAAAAAATCAATGAAAATAATTCAATAAAATTAAAATATTTTAAATTAATATTAAATGAAATAAAGTAATAGAATCAAATAATTTCAATTGTATAAACCAATCTTCATCAGCTAATAACAAAATTTATTTAATAAAAAAGTTAAAGTTTTTTGATTGCTCTAAAGTGCTTTTGATTTTATTACTTTGTTTATGGTGATATTAAGCAATTTTTAAATTACCGGTAAATGAAATAATCATTTGAATAAAGTAAATCAATCAATTAAGAAATTTTAAAAATTAATTATTTTAATTACTGTATAAGCATTAAAATAGTAGTCTGACCAGAATAAAATAACAGATTAATGTGTAAAAATATCACATTATGGAAGAAGGTGTATTATAAATTAAAGACTAATGAATTTTTGATTCCCTGATTATGTTTATATGATTATAAAAAGTTTGTTATATTTCAAATTAAAAATTTTTTTCTAAACAGTTTCCATAATGGCCCCAAATTCTATGAATTATCTTCATTTCAATAGATAATTAATACCTACTAATACTATTGTAGGGTAGAGATAGTATAGAGTTAAAGCAGGAGTCTAATATAGTGGAAAAATAAAGAGACAGTAACTGGATATGAGATTATAAAATCTTATTGGTAACTGAACTAGAAATAAATTAATAACAAGTAGTAGGTATAGATTAAAAATTAATAGATCTAGTGGTATAAAATTAATAATAATAAATAATAAAAATAAATTCAGTGTAGTATAATAATTAGCTATTTCCGTTCTACCTCTCCAACTTGCATTAGACCAACGTTGAGAGGTAATGGTCTACAATCTTTCAGATTGTTTCCATGATGCACAACACAAGAAAAAGCCTTCAGTCACCAGCAGCACTGGAAATCCCAGTCATAGCAGCAACTGGAGTATGGAAGGTGCAAGGGGTACTAAGAATACCTGGGTAGGGACTGGCTGCCTTTGATTGCTGACCTTGACTATGTATAATGGACAATCCCTTTCTACAGAAGACTGCCTACATGAACTGGAGAATGAAGCAGGGAAGATCAACAGGCACATCATTGGACTCAGCGAAGTAAGAAGAAAAAGTGAAAACCTCCCATGGAACTTTGATGCGGACATCTCTTCCACCACCAAAGGAATGAGATCAATATGAACAATTGTCCTTGTGGATCAGGAATTGGATTCCTGATCCACAAGAACATTGTACATGATATCAACAGCTGCAACTCCAACCGAGTAGGATAAATTACAGTGAGGATTTCCAAGAGATACCAGCTGAAAATAATACATCACTGCTGGTGCATACAAGTGTATGCACCAGCAGTGATGCTAAAGAGTTAGAAGCCTTATATGAAGACATAAGTGAGGAAATGAACACCAATCTGGCACACTTCATAATCATCATGGGTGACTTCAATGCAAAAATTGGAAGAAGACAACACAATGAAGAATGTATGAGTAAGTATGGCATTAGTATACAAAATGAGAGATGCACAAGACTAGTAGAATTTGCAACCCACACCAAACTGAGGATAATAAACACCTTCTTTGACAACTTCTGGCAGGATTAGGAAAACGTTCTGCTCATGCGCAAAGGACTGAGCGATTTTTCATCGTTACTGTTCTCTGGACTGAGCAAGTTTTCAAAAGCAAAGCGGGATTCGAGTGTCCCGTACACGTCGATTGGCACAGTTTTGGGAACAAACCAGCCTTTAATAAGATAGAAGACTTCAATAGTCATATGTATTTGCATCAAATAAAAAAATGACCAAAATGGACTGAATGTGTTTTGGGATCACACTCTTCAATTCTTACAATCTAATGAAAATTTTTCTGATTATTAATTGATCTATGTATAAACTGAAACTCCTTTTTGTATAAATTTTGTCTTTACAAAATTTCTCAGTTTATAAGTATATATGTGATAGATTATTAATTGGATACAAAAACTTTTCTAGTTTTTTAGATTTTCAAGATCAGATGAAAAAATAATAATTTTTTTTATCTGATCATGAAGTAAAAAAAATCTTAATGAAAAATATAATACAATTTATAAAGGAAATGTTTTTGATCAAAATATATCATTGTTAATATCAAAGCAACATATTTATAATTTGAAAGAAAAATTTACAAAGTTAAAATTAATTAATTACCCATCAATTGCATACAGTCATCTCCCATTGCATAATATACTTAATTCAATTAGAAAAGCTTTAAAAAAGTATATCAAGTGACACTTCTAATTTTTACATATGTAAACTGCATTTGTTAATATCAGAAACAAAAAAATTAAATCCAATGAATGAGACTGGGAATTTACCAGATCCCAATCAAAAATGATGATTCTACTACTACTACATAGAAATTATGAAAAAATGGAGTCTCTCTTCTGATGAAATGGCAGTTCTAACTAAGAATATTGAGTTTTATGAAGATAATTGCAGTAACAAAGAAAATTTTCCTAAAATAAATAAATGCTAAAATATAGGATACTAACATGATATACATTAGGTCCCCTACTTATGCAATTAATATGTCTTTCTGTACCTTTCTTTTAAAAATTTCTGTGAAAACTGCACAACTATATTGCCATTATTTTAATAATACTTAATCTAGCAGTCATAAAGTGCATGAATCATAAAATGTAAATTAATTATTTAAATAACCATTAATTATTTATTTATTTAACCATTTTGAGACAAAGTGTCTTCAGAAATGGATGTGATAATCTACATTCCTAATTTTGCCTGTTTCAATTACAGAGCAGAAAGATAAATGTTACTTTGTCTGTATTGTTCATAGACTAATATGAACAATACAAATACTTGAAGATATTTATAATATTTATATTCAAGCTATCTTCTGTAAATAAAGCAAGTAATCCATCTAACTAATAAAAAAAATTGTATTTTTTTTAAATTTACAAATTTTATTAAAGTATTTTTTTAATTTAATATTTTATACAAAATATTTATCTATATTGAAAAAAATCCCATCAAGAAAATATCCACCAAAACATTGGAGCTGATCGAAAAGAGATGGAAGATGAAAACCACATCCACTACTAACCAGATAAAATATAGAGAAATGGGCTGTTTATTTTGAAAGTGGTGTAAGTCCATTTTTTTAAAAAACTGAAATATTACATTAATTTAGTGTAAACTTTTTATTTATGTAATATCTCGTTGTTTTAAAAAAAAATGGACTTACACCACTTTCAAAATAAACAGTTCAAATGTTCAAAGTAGTATGAAAAAGAATCAGAGAGATATACGAAAATTCAACATAGAAAGAATTCAAATGGCAATAGTTTCTGATCAGCATGAAGAGACATAATGACTGGCAAGCACCAATTAAATGTGCTCAAAGATAATAATAGAGAACTTATCACTGACCAAGATAGTACAGTAGAAAAGGCAGCAACCTTCTATGAGGAACTATACAGACCAAGCGAAGCAAGCAAGACCAAGACTAGTAAATACAGAAGATATCCCAGTAATACTACTGCAAGAAGTTGAGAAAGCAGGTAAGAATATGAAGTGCAGAAAGGCCAACTATAGGCTATCTGATATCAGGTATCAGATAGCCTATAGTTGGCCACATGGGCAAAAAATGCTTACAGTTGTAAAATTGGCAAAAATGTAATTTTTTAACATACATTTAAAAACATTGAATGTCACCCCCACAATGGTATCACCTGGTAGGGGCCGCACCCCTGTAGTGATGCCACTGCTTCACAAATTATACATCATGTTCAGTTCATTTGCCATTAATTCATATTTCCTCTTTTTCATTTTCAACTATTGTTAACAAATCTTGATTTGTGATTTCGATCTCAAGACATATAATCTTTCTTTTTTGTCATATATAAAAATATCGGGCCTATCATGTTCAAGTTTTATAGATGTTTTTATCCATGTGTCAACTTTAATTTCCATACCTTCATTTGAGATTATTTCTTGAATCAAGTAAGATCTTATTTTCTTTGACTGCTTAAAGCTGAACTTATTACATAAATAATGACGAATGCAGCCAACTACTTCATTACTCAACGAGAATGCATTATTAATCAAATTTACCATCCTAGACTGCGATTATGCAAAATGCCTGGTAAATTCGATTAATTAAGTACAATTTATCATATTTACTACTACAAACCGGTGATTATGCATAATCACCAGTAAATATGATAAAGTTGGAATATATGAAAGAAATTTATCACTGTTTCTGAAATCATTGGTGATTAGTCATAATAACCAGCAATTATGTATAATCACAGATTAATCACTTTTACCATAGCATATATAAGAAATTGTTTAGCAATAAAAAACATGGAAAAAATTAAATGCTATCAAGAATTTTAATTTAAAAAATATTTATATCTGTAATTCAATGAATAAATGAGGAGATTTTGGTACATTGGGATGAATGTTATAAAATAATCTCAGGATCTTGAAATCCAAGGATTACAAGTCACTCAATCCTGGGATTGGGTAGTTTTGTAAAAAAACATTAGGGATTCTGATATTCGAAATCCTAGCACTGAAACTGTTACTTTCACATCTTTCCTTAATGTAATGATGGATAACTTTGTACTTAAAGAAAGCCTTTGAGACAAATATCCCTGAAACCAAATTGTTCTCCCTAGCATGATAATTTAAAATTAAACTGTAATTTAAATAATTATTTTAAATCAAGACTACAGTTTTGTGATTGTTGCATTTGTGAAACCTGGTCTATTTGTTTTTCTATAATCTGAATTTATTCTGCAAATTAATGATATCAGTTTCTTCAATAGCTATATTACAGCAATAAATATACAAATTTTAAAAAAGAACTTTCCACTTGATTTAATTATAATACTGTTCATTCTAGCACTGAAAAAATATTTAACCAGTAAAATTATTTTTTTAAAAAGATTTTAATTTCAATTGTTATCAGTAATTTGTAATTCAAAGCAGCTTCCAAAGTGAAAGGGTTGTTATAGATTTTTATGAATATATAAAATCTTATTTTTCAACAAAATATATTCTTTTTAATTCTGTCACAAAAAAATCATTTTTTTTTTTACAAGTATTGATTTTTAACCCATTGAGTACTTTTGACATTGATAGACATCAAGGAAATGGAACAAAAAATTATAAAAAACAAGTTAAAAAAATTCAATCCTGATCTTATTAATCCACTTTTACAAATTTGTTTTTTGTGTGCATTTGTTGAAATACACCCTTTTGATGGTAGTTCCTAAATTTTTTCATTTGCAAAACATTTTTTAAATTACTTGTATGCAAATATTATTTATATTTGAATAGCTCAGCAGAATTTGGATTTTATTTTATTTGATCATGCTGATTTTATAGTTTAATATATCAATTTATTCCAATTATGAAATTTGATAAATAATAATAATTGAAATTTTTAGAAAAATCAAATTTTTCATAAAATGAGTTATAAAATTCTGAAAATTAAAAAATATTGTAGATAATAAAAAATAATGGATAATTCTGTTAAAATAAACTAAAATATATCTTAATTATTCATTTTTTTTGTTTTATTTTCTCTGAAATTTAGAATATAATCACAAAAAATTAAATGTAAACACACACAGGGCATTTAAAGGAGTGTGGCATTTTTATTACTTTACAGCAGCCATTTCCTCAGAAATTTCAGTCAAACTTATTTTGCATGTAGATGTGATGCATTGGATGCTAAGCAACAATAAACCATATAGTAGTCCAATTAGAGAAATGTAAAATATAGCTGTTTATATATGAGATGATACCATTTTCATATATGTTAGAATTTTTTCATATAAATAAAAAATTTATAAAAAAATATTGCTAAAAATTATGTAAATGAAGTAAGAACATATTAATAAAAATGACAATATTTCAAAAAATTGATGTAGTTTTTTTTATAATTATATGATGTAACTTCATTCAACAGAAGTACTCATTGTAATTTCTAAAAATTTTAGCCAAATTTTTTCATTTATGGCTCATTTTGTTCAGAGGATTTGTCACTATCTAAAAATATCAATTATTTTGTTGGATGGCTAAAATTTCATACAGAAAAATTGTATTTTCATTATCTTGTGCACATAATGAAAAGATGCAAAAATATAAAATTCGAAAAAAATGCTCACATTGTTAGAAAAAGAACAAAAAATTTAATAAATATTGAAAATTTCAAAAGATTTTTGATGAAAATTAACTGAGATTTCACAAATTTGTTTTATTTTTTTGCATATTAATTGGACTTAATTTCAAAGCATTGCTGGCATCCAAGAAGTTAATGAATTTTTATGTAATTTGATATCACCTTATCAACATTATGTAAAGAATAAAGTAACATATTTAATTGTAAATCTTTTCCCAAAGTCAGAATAAATACATTTCTTGCTTAATTTGCAAGCAGAAAAGTGAATATTATTAGCTATGGTTATCCAAGGTCATTTGGAAGTAGTAAATGAATAGATGTGATATGCAGACATGAACAATAAAGAATACTGTGTAGCAGCAGTTTTCAACCTTTTTTCCCCAGGCCACATACATTTGTTTGCTATATGAAGCAGGCCGCAACATGCTATATCAGTAGTCGTCAACCGGTTGGTGTCACGTGAAAAAAATTTTATGAGTGCATCAGGAAGGACCTAGCAAATTAGGAAACTTTAATTTTTTTGCATGTGGGAGAAGAATTCTGAGCTTTCATTAAATTTATGATTGTGCGTTCTGGGCCGCACATAAAAGGTTGGCAGGCTATGTACGGCCCGCGGGCCTCAAGTTGAGAATGGCTACTGTAAAGTATAATATAGTCCAGCTCTGATGAGAAGAATTCTGTGGTGACTCTAGTCCCACAGAATTTTTCACAAAAGGGGTCATGAAAAAGGGATCCACTTTGAGAGGGCTAAACCATTCGTTTTAGATAAATGGTAATAGCTGATGGGTGAAAAATTGGTGAAAATAAAGGTTATCTTGTTTGGTAATTGACCAATCATATAGCTCAACCAGTTTTCACATCATCAGAAGACTTGGCAGAGACCTTGCAGGCTATTAAAACCAATGATATATATATTGTTGATTGAAACTCAAGCATATACTTTCCTTCTACTGCAATTTGTATTTTTGAATTCTATTCCATCAATAGAATATTGTGTATGCTCGACTGATGATGGCTACTGAATAACCGAAAACATTATCAAAATAAATTGGTATTTAACTTCCTACTTTTGTGCTTTAGTTGATTTTAATTTTATTAATAGTAGGATGAATCATTATATAAAAATACAAAGTTCGAACAAAATCCAAAATAAAACTAAATACCTTCACCCATCTGCTGTTACCACTTACCTAAAAGGAATGGTTCAGCATTCTCGAACTGGCTCCCTCCTTCATGAATCAGAAGCACTACAGAATTTTTCTCGTCAGAGCTAGACTATACTTCAATTTAGATGGCTTCTAAATTACATATTATATTAAATTTTAGTTTATATTCTAATTTTGTCTCATTTTCTGATATTTTTTTTTGTTTATTTTGTAACAACTTCATCCAAGAAGAGAAGTTTTTTAATCCAATGTACAATATGCAAATTATGATGATAAACAGATTTCAAAAATATTTTGTCTTTATAGTTAATGATAACAAAAGTAATTTGTTTTGTATTATAGAGAATAGTTCAAAGAATAATAATCAATATATAATAGGGTCAGAATTTGTGATGTCATTCCATAGCATAACAATCATTTCTTCATATATTGTTTATTATTTACCTTCAGATATTTATTTTATAATTGTATGAATATTTTTAAGTAATTTCAGTCATCTCTTTTATGAAACTATTTCAAGGTATATATTATATATATATATAATAAGAAAGGCAGCTTCATAGTGGCTCTTGGTAATAATTACTTAAAAATAAAGAATTTTCTTAAAATTTTTAAAATTAATTTTATGTAAAAATAATTAGAAATTTAAAAGTTTATTTATACACAACACAAAGCAATGCAAAACTGGCTACTGTCATTCCACAAAGAATTATGTTAGTAATGCAAGTATCTTCATTACATGAATAGTGCAGTGTAAATATTAGACTGTAAGTATTTTTATTTTAGTTTTTTTTTTTTGCTTTTTTCATACATTGCAAAATGCTATCAGTGCATAAGAAAGAAATTAGCAATTTTAGGAAAATTCTAATTTTTCCAGATTTATTAAAAATTCTGTAATATTGATGATTTAATTTTCTTTGTATTTCAGTCTAATATTCTGTGCTTCACTACTACTGGATTAAATTTGAAATACAGTTTAACCTCTGAAAGTTGACTACCCAAGGAAATTGGTCAACATATGGAAGTGGTCAACATCAGTGGAACAACTATACTGATACACACATGATCTTCATTTTATTGTGCAGCTTTTATTAGAGAATGTCATACAGAAACATACATAGCAAAAAAACACAGGAAAATCATTCATATAAAACTGTATCATACATCAATACATTTAGGGCCGGTTGCACGAGTCTTATTCTGCAGATTAAAACTGGCTTTAATCTGCAGATTTAGCTTGCTGCGTTGCACGATGTCAAATCTCTAGGATAAACTACCGACTAACTTAACCGGCCGAATTTGGGCGGGTTAAAATTTATTCTACAGATTATCTAGCAAAACAATATGGCGGACTACAGTAGTTCCGAATTCGAAGATATATTAAAACCACATATGTTGATGTACAAGAGTAAATATTAAACCAGAAATACAGATCTATATTTTCAGATCTAGTTAGATTTATTATCGCAAAGTATTCGAAATTTATAAAGTAAATTGTTATTAACCTATTATATATACATATATTGATATGTGGGTGTGTGTATATATATTATAACCACATATGTTGATGTACAAGAATAAATAATAAACCAGAAATACAACATTATTATGTAATGCAGAGGAGACTTCTTATTCGCATTTCCTGACTACTAGTTCCGCTATAACTCCGGCCATAGGGCCTCCGATAGGGACTCCTCTAGTTTGCCTATAAAAGCGATCTCCATAAAAGAAAAAGGAGTTATATAACAAGAGATGAGAGACGTCTCTTAACGTAGCAGCCAAGACATTTAAACCCGATGTATGCTCCAGAAGGAAACGGTACAGACATATACATGCTGGTTGAATTAATATGGATGGAAATAAACTGACAAAGTCGGCAACTACCATGGTATCATCATCATCCAAAGTATAAGAAGAGAGACGCTGGATAAATTGTGTGGAAGAAGATACCGTTAGAGGGTAAGAGCATAAGAATCGGTTGCACCATTTCGCTAACTTTCTTTCAAGCAGGGTCAGGGGTGATAATGTCTTATCAACCATAGGGCGGATGGAAATCGAATGTTTATGAGTTTTGATAAAAGCATAGAGTGGTGGGCAAGCTGGGTTTGGCAAGGGTTTACAGTACCAGCAAGAAGGGAAGTTTTTTTTATGCAGTAAGATAGCAAGGCGATTTTGCAACTTAGGTGTGGGGTCATCTGGTAGAAGTACAGCATCAGATGTAGTCAAATACTCCGACAACATATTATTATATTGAACAGATGGCATGATGATGATTCTCTTCGTCTTGTCTTCATGTGTGCAAATCAAATGGTTCTCTCTAAGCCATAGTCTTGTTCGCTCTACTTTTAAGTAAGTCCTTCTCTGCTCAGCTGCAATACTTGTACGTCGGTGGGTGTTAAACGCATTAACAAAGTTTGTTCTTAATCGTTGCCTATCCGCTGGTTGGATATGTGTTAGAAGAGCCTCAATAGAAGGTGCCATATCAGGCAGCCGACGTGTTTTACTAATAGTACAGGATGGTCCCATGGTGAGAATATCTTGGACTTACGATGGAACTGGTAAGTCAGTAATTATGGTCGCCACTAAAGAAAGCGGGAGTCTATTAGGCCTTCGTTTTACTTGGTTCTTCAAGAGACACTTGAGCTTCTTAATATAGGTGGGGCGTAATTGCTGTTGATATCTTTGGAATTTTAATTCTAATTCTCTGAATTGGTATTCCGATGTATTAGATTCTAAAAGAGAGAGACGTATATTATTACAATGTTGTTTCATTCTATAGTATCTACATCTTGTATCAGAGATGGCAAAGTTCAAACATCTTCTCTTGACTTGCTTTTCTATAGCAAAGCTATTGATTGGTAGGCGAATACGGTATATACTCATCGGAAAGACTGAATTAATACGACATTGTTCTAAAAACTGTAGAGACTCATGCGTTCGAATTAACTTCCAGAATCTGCATAACTTTAGAAATGGATCAGAAACCATTAGTGCCAATGTTCAATTCGAAGGATTTACATAAGCTGACACCTAAATTACAATGAATGCATTTATGTCTCACAAGATATTGATATAAAATCTGATATATACCAGGAAAAGAATTAGAAATGGCCACATCTTATCAAGAAGGCCAGTGGTTAATTCAGCGAACGATGATGACTTAGAAAAAACATTCTGGCATATGTCTGGCTGATAACAAGTAATTTTCCAGCAACTGATGCTAGACTGTGGGAGATTTACAAAGCTCAAATGAACAATCCGATTAGCAAAAAGTTAAAAGACTATAGCAGAAACGGTTGGCTGAAACAAAGTGAACTAGGACAAGAATTAAAAAAATATTGGCAATACCAATCAGAATTAACTGGACAAGAGGGTTTGGTGATGAAAGCAATGAGAATTTTTATTCCTTCTGGACCACTGCAGAATGATATCCTGCATAAAATTCATAATGGTCACTTGGGAATAAATAAATGCAGAGCTTGTGCTAGAGCATCGGTCTGGTGGACAAAAATCTTTACAGAAATCAAGGAATTGATCAAGAATTGTCCCAGTGCATCACTGAGATTAAAAATAACAGAGAAACATTAATCCCGTCAGTACTTCCAAAAAGGCATGGCAATAGGTGGGAATGGATTTATTTATGTTGAATCATAAATGGTATCTACTAGTAACGGATTATTATTCCAGATATTCCGAACTGGCACAACTAAACAATCTTAGAGAGACAGATATCATCATACACCCTTACAACTACACAATCTTAAAGATACAGAAATCATCATAAACCATCATCATGTATGATGATTTATATAGTTAAATGACCCTGCTTGAAAGAAAGTTATATAATTATATAGAGTTATAGTTATATGTTACCCCTGACCCTGCTTGAAAGAAAGTTATATAATTATATAGAGTTATAGTTATATATTAAATGTTCAGTATGTTAAGAGAGGTTCAAAGTGTGTTCCACACATTTTGGATCTCTCTTAACATCTGAATTTACTAAATTCGCTAAAGAATGGCAGTTTAAACACACATCCAGTCTGAAATTTCCACAAAGTGATGGATTTATAGAATCAATAGTTAAAGTAATAAAGAGAAGCCTAAAAAAGAGCAATGAAGATTATATAACACTACAGAACTATAGAGCATCCTGAACTCCTTGAACTCCTTTATCTAATGGATTCTCGCCAGCTCAACTTTTAATGGGTTGACAAATCAGAACATTAGTGCCAACTTCTACAAAACGATTAGAACCTAAAGTATGTGATAACAAAATCATACACAAGAAAGAAGAAAATTGATGCAAACAGAAAAAGAATTACGATACTAGACACCGAGCATGGAATTTACCAGAGCTTAAAACTGGTGATTGCATATGGATAATCAATTTAAAACATTACGGGCAGGTTAAGGCAAAACACAATTCGCCACATTCGTATCTAATAGAAACAAATAAAAGAACAATTCGTTGGAACAGATTCCACTTAATAAGCAAAAAGGATCATCTAGATCAGCACTTCTCAAACTTTTTCACTTGGCGACCCCATTTACCCGAGAAAATTTTTTTGCGATCCTGGGTATAGAGTTATATAAACTAGGAATATGAATTAAAACATTTGTTAAAATTTTTGCGACCTCAAAATTTTGTTACACAACCCATAAGGGGTCGTGACTCACACTTTGAGAAGCACTGATCTAGATCTTCCTGATTTTAAAGACAACGAATACGATGATCCAATCAAAATCATGCATAATGCAGAACAGACATAACATAGAGATTCTGATTTAGAAAGTTAACAGTATAGTATAAATACAACTAGAACACAAAGCGAACCTATTTCCCAACCCAAAAGAACTTATCGAGGAATACTAGATTAATGTCAGCTTTATTGTAATTGTTCAACTAAATGTGTTGTACAATGTTAATTGTAATCGCTGTCCAAGAGAGGGTGCCACTTTATGTTGGTAAACATCTCTGTACCAAGAAATCACAACAAGCAGTTGAAGCAGGATAAATAAACTATTTTATTATTAGATATATATATAAAATATATTACATATACTAATAATACAATTGTTTTCCAGAAACGTTTTTGGCCTACTATGGCCCTCCTCAGCCAGTAATCTCAAGTAAGCAACTAAAATTCTAACCAGTATTGGATACAGGCCGCCCCTGATGGGATGTTTCATAAATAAATATCCAGTTTAAAGTACTTGCGTTGACATTTAAATGGGGTTGTTTACCAGGTGTTACATATAAACACCATATTGTTATTCCGTTTACAAGTTTCTAAAGTCTCTAAACATGTTTCTAGTTATAAGTTAATACACTATACTTATGTACGATATTTCGTCCTACTACATTGTAAATACCAAAAAGGATTAATCCGAGAAATGTTAACACAAATAAAATAAAATAAATCAAATTAATACAGTTTGAGAGATAAAAAATAAAATAAATCAAATTAATACAGTTTGAGAGATAAAAATAATAATAAATATAATGGTAAATATTAAATGTCAGAAAAAACTGCGACACTAAGTATTCTTTAAAATTAACAAAAATTCGGTGTCTATGTAGACAGCGCATGCTCCATTCAGTCTTTATTAGAGTGACACCACCTCCACGCACAATTCAACCTACTAGGGTCGTTTTCATTTAGGATTGCCTTTCCCTTCAATTTTTCACAGAAGACTGTTATCGCTTCTGCCGTGAACCACTGCTTAATGTCCCTAACAGGCTTAACAACCTGCACCTCCTCCCTTGTGATTTCTTGTATTTTTAGAAGCAGCAGAACTCAGTTGTTTATAGTTATCTCTATACCAAGGATAAGAGGTCACTTGGTGAGTGCAACAGAACCACGCTAGACATATGTTGTTCATCTCTGTCGTTATTGCATCCTAATATGGAACAACTAACAATACAGAACTGTTTATTCAGATATTTTGCAACATCTTTTCAATACTGATCTGAATAAGTGGGAAGATTAGGATTATGGAATTTTTAATAAAATAAGTAAAACTACAATCAGAAATAAAATCATGAAATTGATTGAATGCATATATCCATGCAATAAAAATGATACACTAATTATGGTCAGCCAGGTTGAAACAGAAATAATAAATGTTGTTGTATCTGAAAATTCAATATGCATAATTCTTTTGACATCTGCAATTATGTTATCCAAAAGCATGAAAAAGAAACTTAACTTTTTGATCAAAAGAAATGATAATCTGGTCCTGCAACAAAAAATAACAAATATTAATAAAATTGTTAAAAAAGAATTGGAGTATTTTCACCAGGAAAATATAAGGGGAAATATATTCAAATAGTATACGATTCTTTAATAATTATTAAACCAACAAGAGTGGAATCTGAAAGAGGTTTTTCTATGGTGGGATTATTTTGTACAAAAATTAGATCAACAATTTGGTTTCCTAATTTTGATCAGTTATATTTCTTATGTGCTTATTTTTTAAAACAAGTTGACAAATAGATCACGTATTTAATTATATATTTTATAATTGTTTTCATTGTGAAAAATTATTCATGTATAAGTATTACTTATAAATTATGTTCAGAATACAACTCCTTTTCATATACTTTTGTCACAATATATAAGAATCAAATAAAATGTCTTATTATTATGATTTTTTATTTTATATTCATGGTTTAAAGAATTCTCAATAATTTACTGGTATACCAATTTTGTTTAAAAATTTTACCGAATTACTGATAATAGAAAAAGTCAGTAAATTTGCAATCATAATATAGTATGACTAGCTTGCAGGAAAAACTCCATCATCTGCTATGAAATTACAAAAATCAAATGGTGGACCAAGAAGCTGTAACAGTGCACACTTTGACCATCATGGTTTCATCATGGTTTCACTCTTGAGTTCTACTTAAGGCATTGTTCACTGTATAAAAGCTTATATAATCTTTTGTCAATTACAATGGCAAAAAGT
Organism: Olivierus martensii; assembly: GCA_000484575.1. NCBI lineage: Eukaryota > Metazoa > Arthropoda > Arachnida > Scorpiones > Buthidae > Olivierus > Olivierus martensii. Next base: position 39,645 of record AYEL01087908.1, read on the forward strand.
AAAAATTAAACATTTTTTTACAATTTTAACATTTGTATAATATTCATGATTTTTTTATTATGTTTTCATTTCCTTAAATAAATAAAACATTTTTTAATCATAAACTATTGATATCAAGTTGTTCTTTACTTAATTTTATTATGATCAAGAACAGAATCCCTGTTTTAACATTGTGTCTATGGGAAATTGAATCTTGATTTATGAGTTCTTAGTTTATGAGCCATTCCAAGAACAAATTAACTCAAAGACTGAAACTACCTGTATTTGACTTTTCACAGATTAGAGTTAAATATCCATGTCAACCTTTAATCTAAATTAATACAATTCCTATACTCACATAACATATTTTTAATTAATGTACAGCTTTCTCAATTAATATGCCATAGCCAGGACTATTATTATCTGCACTAATTAGTTATTTTATTTCAAAATTGTGTTAACTGAAATAGCTTATTAAATTAATCTTATTGTGTAATTCTAAACTATTAAAATGTCCTTTTATGAATTTATTATTAATTTATTTATTTATATAAAGCAGGGCTGCCCAACCAGTTGATCTCGGCAAGCTTTTTAGTCGATCATAAGCCTCTCATCATCTTCCAATCAACTCGCTTGTTAAACTTTCACTTTACAAAACATAGTAAAAGTGGTCTGTGTTCTTGTTGAAACAAGAAAAGTGAGGCTATCCCTAAGTGTTTTCATTCTTTATATCTTTTATCATTTATTAAGTAATAGCAGATCATATCAAATGGTAGAATATAATAATATATCAAAAACAATAAATGAAGATTATTTCGATGAGTTATCAAAAGTTTCTTGGACAAATGTGTTTACAGGTTCAAATGTCTTTTCTTTCTTTATTACATTATTCAGATCCGGTACTTCTGTCACCAAAATAGGTATCCCTTCAAGCTTTTGGATACAGTTTGGTTTCTTAAATGAAATGGAGTACCGTAGAAAAAGCGTACTTCTGTCACCAAAATAGGTACAGTATCTCTTCAAGCTTTTGGATACAGTTTGGTTTCTTAAATGAAATGGAGTACCGTAGAAAAAGCGCCTGATACACAAATTATCACCAAATTGGATAACTACCCAATATCAAAAACAATAAATGATGATTATTTCGATGAGTAAGCAAAAGTTTGTTGGACAAATGCGTTTACAAGCTTAAATTCTTTTCTTTCTCTATTACATTACTCAGTTCCGGACAACAATATATCGTTGGTCGGCACTAAAAGAGTTAAATTTATTTAAAAATAAACTTCTTCAATTATTTAATTTTTTTTCTTTTTTAGCCATAATTATGAGCTAGAAAAGGAAATTAAAACTTATCATTACCATGATGAATGGGAACGTGATTTCTTTTCTCCATGGTTAATGGTAAATGCACTTGTCTAATATGTAATTCAGTTGTTGCTATTCCAAAAAAGGAATTATCGAAAGACATTTTCAAACAATGCTCTCCAATTATGAAAATGAATATTCAAAATAAACTTATTCAGATCTGGACAACAATATATTATTGTTTGGCACTAAAAGGATTAAATTTATTAAAAAATAAACTTCTTTAATTATTCAAATTTTTTTTTTTTTTAATCACAATTATGAGTATAGAAAATAAAAATAAAATTTATCATTACCATGATGAATGGGAACGTGATTTCTTTTCTCCATGGTTAATGGTAAATGCACTTGTCTAATATGTAATTCAGTTGTTGCTATTCCAAAAAAGGAATTATCGAAAGACATTTTCAAACAATGCTCTCCAATTATGAAAATGAATATTCAAAATAAGCAGAGCAAAAATTATAGATTTAAAATTGAACTTACATTCACAAGAAAATATGTTTGTAAAAATTTTAAGATTATTTCTTTCGTCATATAATCCAAATTTTGAATCAATTGCAAAATCTTTTTAAGATTATCTCTTTCGTCAAATAATCCAAATTTTGAATCAATTGCAAAATCTACACGATGCCAAATATCGCATTAAAATAAAATTGCATTAAAATTTTTGTTTATGTACCCATGTATTCATAATTACTTTCTTATTTTCATGTTATGAAGAATTGTTTATTTTATTTAATAAATTTTGAACTATATAGATGACATTGTTGTTTTTTGTAATTTTATTCCTTGGATATCGGTAGATCACTATATTGTTCCAGTGAAAAAAGTAGCTCATGGTCATAAAAAGGTTGGGCAGCCCTGATATAAAGTTTAGATTCCTAAGAAAAGCATATGAAATATTGTTTATATTAATCAAGTAAAATACAGAGAGTTGTTGTAAAAATTAACTTACATTTTGTTACATTTCTTATGGATGGAGTAGATGTTTGTTCACGAGCTAAAATTGTTTAAAATTATAATACAATATTAAATATTGTAATAGAAATTTATATAAATATTAAGCATATTATACTTACTTATTATAGTTGTACATTTGTTATCTGTTAAAAGAAAAATAACATATTTAAAAAAAATGTGTAATAAAAATACAAAGAAATAAACTGAATAAATTTGTTACAATTATTACAGTTTTATAGTGTATATATATATATTAAAAAAAAATCCACCTCTTCTATATATACTATAAAGAAGGTGGATTTTTATATAGGCATATGAGATATTTGCTTAAAGCTCCATATCCCAAGGATCCAAAATCAATAAAAAGACTATTATTACAGGCAATCCTTGACTTATGTGAATTGTTCCATAAAACAATCCTGTTTTAGCTGTTAAGCATATCAAAAATTATTTAGGAATTAACTTTGGCCAGAAACATTTAAATAATTTATTAATGAAATTTATTGGAAATGCTAACAATTGGATTATGAAATTATTATTGATAAATCTGTTGCTTCTAAGAGCTGAAAAGTATCTTTATAAAGATTATTTTTTAGGCACTTATGCAGAATCCTGTGTGTGTCAAAATAATAAGGGCTAGAAAGTAAATAAATAATTAAAACAAATATTATTTACTGAATTCTGTTAATGTTAATAAATAATTTTAAAAAATTCAAAATTTATATTGATAAACTAATAATCAAAAAGCTTAAAATAAGTAAAACATTAAAATACTATAATTTATTAAGTGATAGTGTGATAAAACTTTATTACTCTGAATAAAGTCTGCAAATGATTTCTTTAATTACTTTTTTATATAAATTCAATAAAAATATTTTAAGAAATATTTAAATTTTGATTAAAGTTAAATAATGGATCCATCTGCTTGGAAATTACAAACATACTTAATTATGGCATCAGTCATGTTCCTGACCACTGCTGTAAAGTAAATCGCAGTCTGTTTTCATTTGCTAAGGTATATAAAAGCACAAAAACATATTTGCACTATTATGCATGAAATGCATAACAGTGTAAAAAATGGCCATCTGGTTGAGATTTTTAGGACTAGCACTATTATGCATTTCAGGGCATTATGCATTTATAATAAGGCTATCACTATTATGCATTTATAATTAGTCCTAGCACTGTTATGCATGAAATGCATAATAATTATTCCTATAATTATATTATTATAATATAATTATAGGAATAATTAATATATTATTATATTATAATTATAGTATATAATTAATATATATTGTGGGGAAGTTAACTTTGACCTGTCCTATTTTATTTTGTTATGCACTTTATTATTTAGCATTATTTTCTTATTATCTAATGTATTATATTTTAGTTTACGAGTTAACTTACTTCCACCTTCTCCTGTAGTTAGCAATCACGTGATACAGAATCAGGAACCGTTCTCTGGAAGAGCTGTCCCGGGTAATGACATCATCATCTAATTTTACCACTGGTCCAATATGAGAATGTAAGAATGATCTCGTATTGATGTTTTTTTGAATATGATTAAATTGTAAAAAGGATGACATGAATGAATTACTCTGTAAGCTAACAACTTTGAAACTTGTTACGCATAAGTATGTAAATGAAGCATCACGGGACTGTACGTCACTCGAATATAAAAAGCCTATGAAAACAGCAACTGATGAAGTGTTGGTTTCAAACGTAGAATTGGCGAATTGACATTTGAGTTCTTGTAAAGATCAACGATTATTTGAAGTTTGTATCGGTGGTGGAGGTAGTAGATCTAAGCAATATTTAAGGTTTTTTTTTTTTGGGAATAATTGGATTGTTGATATTTGAGTTAGATTAAACAAGTTTTGTTGATTATTTGATTGTTGCTTTATTATAGTTTCAATAAAGCATTTATTAATACTTTTGTAAGTGTTTTTGAAGTCTAATAAATTTATATTTTTTTGTCATTTAACTTGTTTGAGAATTTCTTCAGTTTATTAGTGTAAGTTTCTAACATCGTTTGTTGTTTTCAATCTAACACTTATTCGTTACTTGTAGTTGTAAGTTCCGGTTTTGTTCTACCGGTTAATATTAATAATTGTTAGATTGTTTTTGAAGTTAATTAATTTTAAGTTAGAATTTAGTTTAAGACCTGAGCTCAGGCCGAACTCTGGATTGTAGAGTCGTTAGAGTGTTAGGCTTAGTTGTAATTAGCATTAATCGACATTCGTTCTAACCAGCAACTTTGCAATATTATAATATATTATTATACATTAATTATATACTATAATACAGTGGTGCTTCACAATTTGTCACTAATCTGTTGCCAAAGCAATGTCAAATTGAGAAACTGTCTGATTGCGGGACAACATTTTCCATATAAGATTACGGAAAATAGATTAATTCATTAATGGTCTCCATTCCACTACCCTAACAGATGAGGTGAGAGAGATACATTATATTATTTACTTTATTATATGTGTTTTATTATTGTATAACACACTAAATACAAAATACATTATTTTATACACAACACACAATTTATTAGTCCTTGGATGCGGGAATGAAGTCTTCCAGCAGACACCCTAGCATCCATAATCTTCTCTCTCTGTTGCAAAACGTTGCCACAGTTGTCCTAGGAATGTCAAACTTGAGTTACATTTTAATTGTTCTACCTTTCTGCACTTTATCTACATTTTTTTTCTTCGTCGCTTTGCTCAATTGAGTATTCTTCTATTCGGAATTATTCCACTGGTCAGTTCTCTTTGAACCCATTTTTACATTTCACTCAAAAAAGTCATAATAATTACAAAATTTTTACTTTCTGAAAGAAATAGAATTCAAAATTAACAGAAATAACATGGGCAAACACCAAAGTAGCCCAAAAAGAACTGACAGATAGCAAATGACATCACACACTACTATTATCAGTCATTTTTGACTTATGATTTTTTTTACTTATAATGAGATTATCAAACTGTAACTCCATTATAAGTAGAAAAGCATCTGCATTTAAATCTATGGTAATTAAAAATATACTGAAAAGACAATTAGTAATATTATATAAATTATTATTATTATTATTATTATTATACCAGAATAGAATGGAAAAAAAAAATTCTAAAAATCAAAAACTCAAAGATACAAGCCAGATTATTATATAGTTCAATAACTATACAATTTGATCAAATCATAAATAAAAATACACTTTCAAGTTTATTTGTAATTTTATTTTTGTTTGCTGTTTTTTCAATTGTGAATATAGCATAATCATTTATTGTAATAACTGAAGAGGTTGAGAGACTAAGAATATTTATAATCATTAAATTAATGAATTATTTCTGGAAATGAAGAAGTATAATATAAATTTAATATATAGAATCAAAAATAAATTTAGTTTAAATATGATTGTTTTTGACTAATAAACAGTTATGAAACTTTGAATAATAAAAAGTTACGAAATGATTTTAATTAATTTTTTTACAGAACAGATAAGCATAGATAGCAAACTCTAATCTTACATACTGTATAACTTACTGCTTATACTCTTCTAACTTACCAGTAAGCCAAAGCACTTTTATCACTCTTCAACAACTGCTAAGTGCTTTGGTTTATTTGTGAAACTCTAACCTAATAGATAACATATGATATTATGTTAATCATATTTGCTTATTTTTCCTTAGGAAATTAAACAAATCAAGATAATTAAACAGTAATTCTTATTCCAAATAAAAATTAATAAATAATCATAGGTAAAATTTTTGATTCTTCCAGTAGTTCACAAGGTATGGAATTGAAAGACTGACAAATCAAAAAATTAGATAGATTATAGAAATTATAACTATTGTAAATAAGCACTTCTGGAAAGAACTAACTGACCACTTTCTGAACATATCTACTATTTTGGAATGATTAAAAATGCACAATTAAATTATGACATCAATTTGAAGGAATACCACTATCATCTCTGTTAGATGAAACCTGAAAAGTTTGAACATTTGCTATTTTTAAATGGATGAAGCTATAGAGTTAATACTCCTTGAAGTCACTTTTAATGTCAAAATCTGCTAATTTCATAAAATTCTATTAATTAATTCAAAAATTATTAGTAATATATATACAGACAGCATGATGATCTTATAAGTCAAACTTTCTGAAAATAATTAAAAAATAAATATATATCATATATAGTAGTAATGGAATCCTTTAATAGCTATTTTTCAACTAATTAAGAATATAAAACTTCAGAATACAAATAATGTCAAAATATTTATATAAGAAATTTTTTAATACAGTAGGCTGTGATTCAAATGATAGTAAATTATCCAAAACATAAAATAAAATAAGCTCCTCTTTGAGGTAATACAATAATAAACGAAACTACAGCACTTGTGAGCAGTTCAAAAAGTCTTTATTTATTAAAAAACTTATTTTAGAACTAACTCTAAAATAATTTTTTTAATAAATAAACACTTTTTGTACTGCTCACAAGTGCTGTAGTTTTGTTTATTATTGATAGTAAATTATTGTGTATGATATGAACAACTCCAATATATTCAATATCAATTCATAAGCAAATAGTTTAATCAAATGTTATTGATTGACCAGATATTACAAAGCTTTTTCCATCATTTGTGAATTCTACTATAATAGATATGAAAAGAGCACAAATGCAGATGGAAATATAAGGATAGGAATTATGAGCCATCAGTTCAAAGAATGTTGAAACAATTATTGCTAAATTACTTTTCTATAAAAATTAATGAATTATTGAGATTCCACTATATTTGAATTTAAATTAATATCTTATTTTCTGATGTTACTATCACTATAATTTGCATATCAAATATTGTTAAAAATTACTTCAAATTCATTGTTTCTCTGTATATGGCTTAATTTGTATATGCTTGTTTTAATTGAAACTACATAATGCTATTCTCCCATTTATACTCCTAAAAGCATTATAAATTGAATTTATATAAATTATTATACAATTTTATAGTTAAATAAAAAGAAGTTATAATTGTATGCATAACTTACTCAAAAAGCAAATATAACTTGTAATACAATACATTTGTACATTATATTATAATATAATAGTATTACTTATGATAATTTTACTAATGATATCTTACTATCAAATGTTGTTCACTCGTTATGATAATATTGTAAACATTATTGTAATATTGCATATAAAATAACATTTATTGAACTATATATTAAATTATTATAATTTAAAAAATATTTTGAATGTTAAAATTTTATTCGGAAAGTGAGGAAAGAAAACAGGTGAAAAAGAGGGTGTGGAAGACAACGTTGAAAAAGTATTGAAATGGCTAGAAATAATCAAAATTAAAGGTGAATGAGTGTGAAAAGACTGCTATAAAAGTGAAATAACAGTGACTCTATAATTAAATTATTAATTAAAACAATAAAAACTGGGAAATTTTATGATATTTATCAAATTTATGAACTACATTTTGGAAATTATGCAAAAATCGCTTTAAAATTAATATATTCAGCGATATTCATTAAGCTTGGCAAATTCATTTGAGTATTATACATAATCACCAGTGAAAGTGAGAAATTCTAACATATCAAATTTACCAACATCATTTAGGAATTATGTAAAATTGCTGATAAAAGAGAAATTTAGTGAAATTTATCAAATTCACCAAGATGATTCATAATCACCAATTAATCACTTTTACTGTAACATATACAGTCAATCAAAAAGTATTGGGACACAACAAACTGTCAATCATTTATTGAAAAATGTTGAATTTTAGTTTATATGTAATTTTCACAAACGCCCAATATTTAACGTATGACAACATATGAATTTTGAGTGTAGTTGTGAATTTTGAGTGTTTATGAGTGTAGTTGGCTGATTGTGTTCATCTTAATAAGTGTGTTAATGATTTATGTACTTGTATGTTTTATTTCATATTTAATACCTGGGGTCGCGAAAAATCTCATAATTAAAAATGGGGTCGTGAATGAAAAAAGTTTGAGAAACGCTGATATAGATCATTAGATTTTCTTTAAATATAAAAGTTTAATATTTGAAATCTCCTTTCTCAAGATTTCGTTTAAAGAGATGCGTAAATTAACGAAACCAACATGAATTTACGAAAAATATGGTCAAAATAGATAATTGATCTTATCGATAAATATATTGACAAAACGTATTCATCATAATTATATTCACTACCAGTGAATACTGTTAGTAAATTATTTATTTTAATGGTGCGTAATAATCTAATGTTAATTTTAATTATAACTTAAAATATAGGTTTTTTTTGCCGATATAAAAATATATAGTCTATTCATACAAAGTGGTTTAGCTTACGATATACAGTATGAAATATGCTAAAAGATCTGGCTATCGGATATTCTATAGAAAATTTGAATTAAAATTGATTTTTCAACAATAACATTAGAAACGAAAGATAAAATTGTTTCATTTAAAACGAGACGAGAAAAATTAATTGGTTATAGCGACTGTATTTCGCCCGCTTATGCCATACATTAGTGTTCAACCTTTTTTTACTACACCAGCTACTTTTCTATACTAAGTTATTCGGCCATCTACTCTCTTACATAGATCACGTTCTCCCAACCTGATATCTGATTACCTACAACTATGCAGTTAAATGCGCTTACATCGCAATATTACTGATTTTTGCCATTACCGCCCGCTAATACCGATAAAAAAAATCCCTATTACCGGATACCGGTAATAAATAAACAATATTTTGGAAAAGTAATAATAATAAAAAATAAAATAAAAATTTCTATTAACATTTCTCATAAAAATGTTAATTCGTAACAGGAAAATTCATAAAAATTCTTTAAAATAACAAAATCAAAAATTATTTAACAAGTTATAATAAATTGAATAATTATTGTAGTATCATTTTATTTGTGCCTGCATTCAGATATTATTTTATTTATATTCAATAAATAAAGTTTCGAATAAGTATTTTTATATTATTTAAATTAAAATAATCGCCTAATACTTATATATAATTTCATTTAGATATTAAGTAAGAGTTTCTTGTAGAAAAGCGTTTTTTAAATTCGGGTTTGCGACCCTAAATTTTTCGAGTTTGCCACTGCAAAAACTTTTATCGTATAAAAAATACTTTAGATGACAATGGTATTGGAGACTTATTCTAGTTTCTTTATTACCGATATGCATAACTTGTTATGCGAGATTGGACAAATTTACAGAATTAATAGTATATTTAAGTTAAGTATAAGTAATATATCATACCTGAAAGAACGTTTTAAAGAAAAATTAAGAATTATAGCGAAAAAAAAAAGTCATATTGTTATAACTCGGAGAGACCACTTTAAGAATGAAAATATTAAGTAACAGTTTGAATGCCATCTGGTGGCAACGGTCACTACAGAGAAGTAGATTAATCTTAATCCCGGTTTTAAAAAAAGAAAAAAAAATAGATTGTTTTAAAACTTTAATTAGGAATTATTGTTTCTTTACGACATTAACAAAAAATCAAGCAGTGAATAGATTTTTTATTCAGAGAAGTAGATTAATCTTAATCCCGGTTTTAAAAAAAGAAAAAAAATAGATTGTTTTAAAACTTAGGAATTATTGTTTCTTTACGACATTAACAAAAAATCAAGCAGTGAATAGATTTTTTTTTTAATTTAAATAAAGAAATTAACGTATCTAAAGGGAATAATAGTTTCTTCCCCTTTCTATAAATCTTACAGAAATTTCTTTGTTAAAAGTTTTAAAAAAAAAGATAAATTAAGAAATAAAATCTTTATGTCCTCATAAAAAGTTAAAAAGATAAAATTGTGTCAATTAATTATATATTTATCTATTGTTTGCTTTGAATAAAAGTCTGTCAGATATCTTCCATTAACTTTTATTATGCAAAAAAAAACAAAAAAATAGAAAAAAAAATCGTCCCTTTACAAAATTCAAAGATTGTCATCAGATGTTGTCAAGGCAACAAAAATCGTCTTCCATTTTCTATTTGTGTGACTGTCAGATGTCTCTGAGGATCATCTGTTCCACAATTTTGCAGTGAATAAGATGGAATATTGAAAAAAAAAATTCAGAAAAAATAGATACAAAATAGAATATCTCAAGAGAAAAAAATACTTTAGATGACAATGGTATTGGAGACTTATTCTAGTTTCTTTATTACCGATATGCATAACTTGTTATGCGAGATTGGACAAATTTACAGAATTAATAGTATATTTAAGTTAAGTATAAGTAATATATCATACCTGAAAGAACGTTTTAAAGAAAAATTAAGAATTATAGCGAAAAAAAAAAGTCATATTGTTATAACTCGGAGAGACCACTTTAAGAATGAAAATATTAAGTGTCATATTGTTATAACTCCACTTTAAGAATGAAAATATTAAGTAACAGTTTGAATGCCATCTGGTGGCAACGGTCACTAAAATAGTCGTTTGTCATTCTTTGTGAAAGCATTCATAGAGGAAGCTTTCTTTAAATGGCATTTTACAATAACCTAATCTGTTATTGATGGTGCTTCTCTTATCTGTCAAAAATGGAAAAGATATTTTTCATTTTTTAAAGTTTTTCTCGTCTTTTGATTTTCAAAATATATTCAGAATGTTTCTAAAAATATTTCTAAATATATTCAACTATTATACTTTTCCACTTTTAAAGAGGGAACATTACCACTTTTTATATACTACTGCCCTACGTTTAAAAAAAAAAAAATATGATTTTAACTGCATAATTTTTTAAGACATTATATTAATACATTTTATAAATAATTGTATAAGATATCAATTTTTATGATCAATGATGATTTTTACTGCTGGTAATTTAATAAAGAATACCCGGATTTATTGCATTTTTGGCAAGATCTATTCGACTTCATCAAATATGAAAAATTGTGGCACTCGTAATTAAAACACTTGATATATTTTCTGAGATGAATAGAATAAATCTGACATTTTTTTTTTCCTATTTTAAAATACTTTAAATATCGTTCCCATTGATTTTTAAATCGCCAGAAAGAAAAATCATTTAGATTCATCTAGAGATAAACTAGAAAAAAAAATTTTCTTTATCTCAAATAGCCAGAACAATTGAAAACTTTTTTTTGGTTTTTTAATGTAAGACTGAAAAATTGAAATACAGTAAAAATTGCATAAGCGCATATCTAATTTAAAAAGAGATAAAACTAAAAATTAAGTTTTTTGATACATAAAATTTTATAGCTTCTACTTGTATTGATATATCACTATTGAAGATGTTTGAGTGAATAGCACACAATTTTTTCCTGTTTTTTTTTTCTTTTTCCTATCGAGTAAGAAGAAGAATCTGCAGAAATCATTGGAGATGGACAGGATCACTTTGCCGATGACAGAGAAAAATGAAAGTGTCACGTCAAAACAGCAGTAGAAAACATCCAAAATATTATTTTTTTTTTATCGATACAATACATTCTAAATTTTTACTAGCATTATATTGCACAACATAAACGTATCAATAAAAATTAACAGATAGAAAAAATTCTGTAAAAGTTAACACGCACTTGTTTAATTTTACTAAATTTTACGGAGAATTTCTAAATTATACGATGTTTACAGCAATTTGAATAGTAATATTTGTCGGAAAACCGTCCAATTTACGTCTACGTGTGTCGTAAGAGCACTTACCATTCGAAGCTGCTAGGACATGCACCACAGATGTGAATGAGACGTCTGAGGAAAATAGCAGAAACCCATCACAGGCACTCTGGAAACAATGCGAGCATGCGCTGAGGTGTGATTACATCTTTCTTACCGAAATTAAAAATGCATACTTTGGGTCATTTAAAAATATTTACTCGATTTAAAACTGAGAACAAATTTTCAAAGTTTTGTTAAGTTATTATTAAAAATTTGTCAAACAACAACTGTTTAAATTACGAAGTTTCTCACATCGCAATCAATATTTATCGAATAGAAAAATTGTTCTTGTTGTTAATAAATATGCGTGGGATTAACTGCGACCATTCAAGATATTTTATCAGTCATTGTGGTCGTCCAATGATTTATTTATCGCTTAAAATATATCACAATCGTTCCTCATTTAGAATCGTTTTATAAATGTTTTTTTTAACTTTTCTTACTCTTCGGTGCATTAAAAAGTCATACAGTTAGAAGCAAAAATTGTTACGAAAACTTGCGGAGTATAATAATATTTTAAAAAGGGAATTTTTTGTAAAGAAAGAGAAAAGAATTGTAAACATTATTTTCATGCTATTCAAACAATTCGAATCGTAAAACGTGATTGCTAATCTAATACTGTAACTTGGCTTAAAAGCCTAAAGGGCATTTTGTTCATTTCTCTCATTGCTGAGATAACAAAGTTGTACTTCCGAGAACAAACTTCTGAAGCACATATAAACCGAAAAAGAATGTGATGTAGCTGTTATCAGTAAAGTAGAGTCTTATAGAACCGGAATTAATCTTATAAAAAAAAATAAGGCGTAATTTAATTTTTACTCCATATAAAATTATCATCGGTATTAAATAATCTTTCGATACATATATTAATTAGCAAATGCATTTCGATGCGCTTATTTTATTCATTTTTTTCCAAACTTCGCAAGATTTTAATTTTTTTTATAAATAATTCGATAAAATAATGTTTGATTTTCTATTTATCTAATCATTGAACTGATTAGTTTTAATTATCGCCGATTACTAAGCTTTAAACACTCGAGAGATTATTATTACTACTAATTTTTACTCTTGTTATCATAATTAATCTATTATTGACTACAAATTCACTATAATTAGCCACAAAAAAAAAAACGAAAATATTTGTGTATATTATTAAAAATTATTTTTTACTTTCAATTTTCATTTTTCTCCCACTTTTTTATCGTTATTTTTTATCTCCACGCATTGATTTCTATTCAACAATGATACCTCTCTCTAGGGCATACATTTTTAAAGCTATTTGCGAACAAGTTAGCAATACTGATTTATAAATAAAATATCTGAAAGAGATTGTACTGTATATATGTATACTTTCGATTTTTTTTTTACTTTCATATTATTTTATCGGATATTTATTTATTTAGCGCGATTGCACGACTTTATTATTAATAATCGGGAATAATAATAACAGGTTGAACGAAAATCGATCATGTTTTTCTACTTTTCTTGCCAAATTGTCGATTGAAAGATAATAATCTAAGCGTTATTTGATATCAAATGACATAAACTTTTTTTCTGTCTCTTGCAGTATGCTGAAAGAGAAAAAAATCACCAAATATCCTACTGTCGATGCATGATAAGGTAAAAAATATATTTTATGTTTCCATGCTTCTGTTAATGTATTTTTCTATTCTTCTCATTAATTAACTATTATTATTTTAATTTATTTTATATATAAAGTATGAACTATGTTAGGGAGTTATATATATCATATTATATATATCTTTAAAAATATATATATATGTATATATGAGATTTTTTATAGTGAAAGTCGATATACTTCTTCTCAAAAACATGCTTTTTACATTTACTTTTCAAATAAAATCAATATTAACAATCTAAGTTACACACAAATATATATAAGCTGTTTGCAATATAAAAACTTAAAAATCCCATAAAATAAGTTATACTTCCATATCTTAATTGATTATTTTTGAAATTATAAGAACTTCTCATTAACTTAAAGACGAAAACATATTTTAGAAAGAAAAAAATAATAACTGCTGTTATAGTTTGAAGGTTGTTAACTTTTACTGTTTTAAAACGTCTTTATGTTCCGCGCATAAATGTTTAATAGCTTGTAACAACTTTCCTTGTAATATTTTACTGTAATGAAACAGTTTTCACCTAAAGATTAAAAAAATAAATATTATATTAATATAATAATTTTTCCTCTTAAATCTGTTTTAGTTAGGGAACTAAAATTAGCATTTAATAAGGCTAATAGAATAGTTTAATTGTTTGATAACAGCAGAAATTTTATTATTATAATGTAGAAAATGTTTAAAAATATAACATATTCGCCTATATAAGTACAGTAAAAAAATAAAGTAATGCGCGAAAATATTTTTGCTTATCAATAACTCCTAAATTATAATAAAAAAAAACTTTTTAAAGTAATTTAATAGCTACTTAAATTGTTAATATTTTTTTCAGATTTTTAAAATTGAATTAATGCCACCAAAAAATAAATCTGTTAGCACACCATAAATCATAATTATGTTCTTCGCTAGAGATTGTTAAATAATATGGCGAATAACATAATTTATAACAATATTTTCCATTAAACTTTAATAACCACAATTTTATAAACACGCAAGATAAATCAAAATTTTTAAATTTATCAAATTTAGATTGCTGTTCGGGATTAGAATGGCTACCTCTCGATCACTTTTTACGCATTCTAAAATGTTATCCATAAGCAGAATTGACTTAAATGTCGATGATGTATCGCGGTAAAGCTACAGGTAGTCAATCTCCAAAATAAAATCCTCGAAAATTTAAATTTTATGCTAATTTTCAAAATATTGTGTAGAATTTGAAAGAGAATCTTTATTAAGCTTTTCAAAGCCTGGGGCTTTTAATATATATAGACAAATCAAATGAGTAATTAAACATTGCCTTTGGTTAAACTTTACAAAACTTGATAACCGAGATTATTTATTTAAGAGATTCTAAATTTAGAATGGAAAAATCTGTGAATACTTATTACGCTATTGTCGTACAAAACATAAATGTTTATTTCACGTACGACGAACCACGATAATATTCAAAGAAATCGAAAAATTTAAATTTTAATTCATAAAAAAAAAAAAATATTTCCAACGAGATTCTTTTCTTTAATTTCTGCATCTAATATTATTCGGAATTTGCATTTTGTGCTTTAAGAAGACTATAAATTCTACAACTCTACCAGTAATGTCGTTTAGCTAGATAATTTATTGCAGTAATTATCTCGGAGAGTTTTGCGAGTGCCCCATTAGCTCTAGCACAATTTGTCCTCTCACCTGATATCACAACAGATGTTCAGATCGGAAGAGCGTCGTGTAGGGAAAGAGTGTAGATCTCGGTGGTCGCCGTATCATTAAAAAAAAAAAAAAAAAAAAAAAAAAAAAAAAAAAAAAAAAAAAAAAAAAAAGAAGAGTGTCGACCTTGTCTAATATACCAGCAATTTATATTTTGTAAATACTGTATATAGGACATGTATCAATTGTTTATTAAAAGGACGAGTTTAGTTATTAACGATCGATATTTAAACTGGCGTTGGATAATTATTTGAATGCTTCTTTAATCTATCTCGCTGAAAAATTTGCTATTGTACTCATAATTCATAACATGATTGTTACTAAAGCAGCTGTTGGTGATGTAGCAAAATCTCTCCACGACCTCAGCACTTCTAGTTGTTTCAGGAACGTAACGTTTAAAATACCTCATTCATCACCATGTCATCTCGGATTCTTTCTTTCTTCTTCCTTTTTTACTATAAAGACCAAATTGAAAGTATTATATGGCTGTCTATACTTCGACGACGTTTATGCGAAATATTGTTCGAGGGTTTTAACGTATAATAAGATCACACGGGAAAGCACTTTCCATGTCAAAAAAAAAGAATATTCCTTACTGATGGTCGGTATAATCAAATTTTTATGCGGAAAATGTCGCCTATTTTATATCTTCAAGGTGATCAACTATAAAAAATTACTCGAGACGCATTACAAGCCATTTTCGACTACTAGCATTTTATTACATTTTTAATCAGCGATAATATATTCTCGAGCGATTAAAAATGTTTTATAGCTCCAAAACTATAAAAAAATACAAGTAATAATAGGTATTTCTTATTATTATATTCATAAATTCTAATGATTAACACTAAAGTAAATTATTGGAATATTTTTATACCTGTTAACTTATTTTTTTTCTTCGCAATCAATAGCAAAACAATCTGACTTGGAGCAAATAGCAGAACTACAGTAATAACAACTATCGAATTCTGCCTAATTCTCATTGTTTAGAGACAGAAATGATAAATTATAGACGATAGGAATGTTTATTGCAACCAACATTGAGTATTAATTAAATTTCCTGTTTAGTGATGGACATTAAACTATCCCAACCTGTTTGTGACTGTCAATAGATACTTGTATAAATTCTGTATACCAGGAACTTTATTTTCATCACTATGTATCGATTAAAGATGACCAGTAACCTTTTTATTTTTTTTAATACTTGTTTAACAAACTTTTAAAGTAAATATTATTAAATTTTAATAAATTAACGAGTAAGTATGTTCAAAATAAAATTTCCATAATTTAAAAACTATCTGTACACGTTTATAATTTTCCTAGAGAAAGTCTGCAGAGGAGTACTGGAAAAATCTTTCTAAAATTAATTTAAAATTACACTTTACAAGACAGAATTCAATATTACTACACTCATAAATACGGTGGCCATATTTTTTTGGAGAAAATAAAGGACAAATCAGAAATTGTTTCATAATAAGAAAAAGCAGATTGCGTTTATTCGTTTCACTGAAACTGAAAAGTGTCATAACATTTATTATAAAATATAATAAACAAAACATTTTAAACAATCATATTATTTAAAAAAAAATCAATTTTGATATTTTTCACCAGAATGGACTTTTTTAAGAAGCCGAGTTTGTTTTAAAAATTCATAAAATTCTATACATATCATGTCTTAAGATGCATACTGTCCGTCCAGCTTAGCAGCGACCATCGACGCGAGTACGCGTGCGCTAACTGAACGAGTCCAGTGACAAAATAGGGATGACAGCTTCGCACATGGATGTTTTCAAAAGCGAGATAACTGAAGTTGAATGGAAGTTTATTGTAATGTCGAATGCTAAATGATTAGTTTCGACGTTGGAAATAGTATATTTAACAGAACTTAATATAATATTAATTCAATAATTTATCCGTCATTATACCGACTGCGACTCTCCCTTTCGCATTTGGACTCATCCACCTTAGCTAGGCGCGGCTTTCGTGGACGGACAATACTTCCAATGTGTCGCCTTTTAATTGGGTTTTTCTCAGTAATCTACATATCATTCACTAATGAAAATATCCGTTAGATCCAAGGAGACAGAAGCAAATTTCGACAATTTTTAAGTTGTGTGTTTTCAAATGATATATGTTTGTCTGGGAAATATTTTAAAATTCTAACCTATCTACATTGACAGGACTTGTTATTTTGTTACCATTCTTTGATCTTTTCACAAGTAACAACACAAAACACAGGTGTCATAGAAAATGACTGTCGTGTTCTGTGGACCGTCTGTTGCGCACCGGTATTCAATTTACTATTTCAATTCACAAAATAAAGGATAAAAAGACCATTTTAGAAAAAAAAATCTAAAGGACAGAAGTGAAATAAAGGACTGCTCTCTTAAATAAAGGATGCATGGTCACCGTATGCATAAAACAAAGTTTTAAACATCGTGATATTCACATTTCTCACGAGAAGATTTCCATCGTAAATTGTCTTTGCATAAGCTACTAAATATTGATATACTCTGCATTCCAAATTTATTCCAATAAATAAAACGTCAGACAAAGTTCGGAGATCTGGAAATCTAAAACTGTATATATTTTTCTTCCTCTGAATTTATCCAAGTTGTGTCACGATAAGTACAGTATTTTATAAATTTCTTTCGGATTTTATGTTTTCAAATTTTCTACCTCATACTCAGACATACGAATTGTCTGTAATGCTGTAAGAGGGATCCTTTAAATGCAGAACAGAATTAGCACGGAAATATGTTGTTTTATTCGATGAGCGAATCTTCCAAAATAAATAATTCAATGAACTAATTTAAATTTTAATAAGTTTCATCTAACTTCTCGTTTTATGATTGGCTATTATGCTTATTAAGCTATAATTATATCTATTTTTTTTGTAATTTTATTGGATGATATTAGTTAAAACCAATAATAATCATTATAAATAATTTTAAGCATAAAAAAATAAATGTTAATATAATTACAATAAATAAAACCAATAAATTATTTTTAAATTTATAACATTTTTCAGTCAAACATGTTTCCAGTAGATGGCGCCATTCATATCGTAAATTCATTTAAAAACTAAACAAATTCAATAACAATATAGGAAACCCTCGTATAACACGGTTTCGCTTTAACACCATTTGAAAATTGCGGAAACCCTCATTGTGATGTATCGCCAGGTATCTTCTAACGAATGATTATTTTATAGCGGATTAGATTAAAGATTTTGTAAAGAGAACAGAAAATATACAAACTTTAAATGCAGAAAAAAGTGAAGTTGATATTGTTAAAAAGAAAAAAAAATGTTCTGGTTTTAACTGAACAATGATAAGGAAGATATAATTATTAAATGAATGTTACATAGGCTGTATACTTTTTCTTTCTTATTGTTTTACGTATATTTTTTTCTTTCTTTATGGTTCGTGTTATTAAATATTCTTAATAAAAATTAAGTTTCTTATGTGGAATTAAAGAAAGTTTAATATTGGTGTTGGAAGGTAACTCCCTTTTTGATATTGATCTAGGTCTCGTATAACACTGTTTCATACAATATAGTGTATTTTAGGAACCTATCTACCGTGTTATACGAGCGTTACGTGTACTCAACTTCATTTATAAATGGGTAATATTATTTAATCCGTTGTTTTAAGATTAACATACTTGTTTTAAATAATGTATACAATTCTATAATGTACAAAATTCAAGTTATTTAGTATTACAAAAATTAAGTTTATTAAATTGAAATACAGTAGCATCTCCCTAATCCGACACATATGGTTCCGGGGCTTGTCGGATTATTGGATGTTCAATGAAAAAAAAATGGAATTACACAAACGAATTCGCTCGGTTTATTAAGACTTTCCTGTCACTGCTCTCGCTGTTCAAATCTTTCACAAACCCCTCAATTTTATCTATATTTTTATTTTTTTTTTTGTCATAAATGATGGCTCTAGTTGTATTTCTTCTAGTAAGTAGTTCTATTTCTTCTAGTTGTATTTCTATATAGTATTTCTTCTAATAAGCGGCCGCGTAGGGCCCCGAGGTCTTAAAATGTCTTTTCATTAGGGTTCGAGGAAAATTACGTTTTTTGTATATATTCAGAGCCTCCGAGAGAAATTTTCGGGTCCGTGACAAGTTTGTGGTCCGGACCCACTTAAAAAAATTGCATCACCTTGGTTTAATAAAAAAAGCCATATAAAACATTAAATATTTATTTGAAAAAAGTGTACAATAAATTCAAAATTCGATACATTACATACCATGTTATAAATAAAATAGTTTATTTTGGCACGATTGCTTTGGGTGATAGATAGTGCGCTCTAGCGGCCCCCTGCAAACTATCAGACACGTTATATGACACACGTCAGAGCCCGACGGTCGGGCCCTTTTCCATGCCGAGCCCGGGACAAAAGTCTCGGATGTCACCCTCTCTCGGTGGCCCTGTATATATCAAATAATTATATTTTGTTGTCCAAATATAATAATAACAGAATTGACCATTCTGTATATAGAGCAGGAAATTTTAAACCAAATAGACACTGCCAAAATAATTGATGAATTTGCAAGAAATAAAGCAAGACGGAAATTTATCTAAAAATATATTTTTTAATAAATTTATTTAATGTGTTATGATATGAAATTTTTGATTACTGTTCTGTTTTGTTAATAACCTAATGAGAGTTTTCTTGAAACTTTTTTTTTCTAACTTGAGTTTGAAGGTCCCGAAATTTTTATCGCTTGGGGCCTACTTGACTTGATCCGCAACACTAGATGGCTCGTCCAACACTATAAAACGAAGACAAATCACTAAACTTTTCTCCCAAGTCAAGTTTCTTAATTATTTCTGCTTTTTCGACCGCAGTCAACATTTGTGGTTTCGTTTTTCACTTTTTCCGATTTGTGACATTATGTTAAGATACATAACAAACACTGATACAGTAAAAACACTATTTTACAGTAAATAGTATAATGAACTTAAAAATTAGTCCGACTATAAGCCTGAGCAACGAACGAATAGCGACTGACAATTTGTTTACGTCAGTTTCTCTTTTTCGCACATCTCGACAAGTTGTGACATGAAAATTTCAAGTGAGCGGCGCAACGATTCGCAAAATGTCGGATTACTGGAAGTGTCGACTACAGAGACTTAACTGTACAGTGATAGTATGTTTTATCTCACAGTATGCATCGCAAGCATTGCTTTCATTACTGAAATTTGAAATGAACTAATTTCATATAAGATGGAGTGGGATAAGGGCGTAAGGTGGGTTCACACTACGATTGACATGAACGATTCTGTCACGATTCCATAGCAACAACAGTTGGCGGTTTAATGTGATTGGTCTGGCTCAAATCGGTTAATCGATGTAATCACTCAAGTCAGTCGTAATGTGAACCCACCTGTAGTTGGGGGAAATGCAATATCGGATTTTTTATTTTAAGATAACCGAAATTTTGCTATTTGATATTGTAGTATTCTACTACAAGTTAATATTCATCTATATGCTATTTGATATTGTAGTATTCTACTACAAGTTAATATCGATCTATTACGTAGATATTTCACGATGAATGATGAGAATCCAGTATTTACATCGACTTTTACAAACGCGTCGCATCCGAACAGCATACAAAACTTTGACAGCATTTTAAAAGTGCAATAATTTTTAAGATAACTTCATATTAGGAGCTATTTTTTTGGTAAGTACGAAGAATATTGTTTAAGGTTTACATTACGTAAACAACATTTTTTGACATTTCAAAATTTATTGAGAAAAACCCTGGTAAGCTCTTGTCCCTAAATGGTTGTTACCTGCGGCAAGTGCGGAACAGCACCTTGGGGTAATCGCGTTATAGGCTGTTCTAGCCTCATAACGCGTTCAATTTTATTTTTTCGTGTTATACATTTTAATCTCTTTATTAACTTCTTTTCCTAGCATATAATATGAGTCGCAGCTACGTCAGAAAAACAAACAGGGCGATTATTCAAAAGAAATCAACTGTATGCGAACGTTGTCCGAGATGACGATTGATAAATGCAAAGATATCATTAAAATTTTCGTATAAACCATTTTTTATTTGATAAAAAACACTTTTCATATTTCACTAGGGGAGGACACAACCTTCCCTAGTGAAATATGAAAAAATCACCTCTCACATTTCACCAGGGGAGGATACAACCTCCGCCCCATCGATTTCGATCGGCTTTAACATACAGGCTGATGGCCATCGAAAAGTGACTCGTGTAAAAGGGTTTAGATCACTATGCCTTCGTTTTTAAAAAACTGAGGTCAAATGTCATGACGCCGGACAGTACCGCTTATATGCCTAAAAAATTGCAACTATTTCAACCAAAACGGCGGCGTAGTGGTTAAGTGCGGGATAGCTAACATTTTGTAAGATTTTGCCGCAAATATAAAATTTTCAAAAATGAATTATACGGTAGTAGCTATGAAATGCAATTCTTAACGATCCTGCCAAATATCTATACGATCGGTTAAAATGCCTTCGTTTAAAGTCCAACTTTATAAAAACCTCTCTGCCCTTACCCCACTCCATCTTACTGTATTGTATAGTAATTATAAAATCTAATATTATGTAAAATCTTTAAAAATGAATTATACGGTAGTAGCTGTGGAATGCAATTCTTAACGATCCTGACAAATATCTATACGATCGGTTAAAATGCCTTCGTTTAAGGTCCAACTTTATAAAAATCTCTCTGCACTTACCTCACTCCATCTTACTGTATTGTATAGTAATTATAAAATCTAATATTATGTAAAATCTTTATTAATGTAGATTACAATATAAGGGGAAATAGGGGATGTGGTGAGGAAAGCCATTTAAAAAATTCATTTTTCGAGTGACGATATTCTTGAAACACGAATTTATCGAGCTATAAAATTCCGAATTATGGATTAATCTTTCTAATATTAATACATCTGCTAAAGAAAATTTAATCGCTGTTTTTCATCAAAATTTCATAAAATTTAGAATTTAAAAATAATAAAAAATTATTAGGGATTTTAGTAAAGTCTAATTTAATTCCATTCTAAGCTATGAAATGTAAGAAATAATTGATGATATATGAATAATCTGTGTGATATACTGCAGAGCTGCCCAACCGTCGATGGCGACAAGCTGTTTAAGGCCGTGACACACTGAACGCGACGCGAAGCGAAGCATAAGAAAGCAACTCCGCGCGGTTACGCGCGTACAGTGTACTGTATGTTGGACTAGCTTTTCCCGTGCGGCTGCTCGAGTTAACGCGCGTAGCCGAATGATATATGATATACTGCAGAGCTGCCCAACCCGTCGATGGCGACAAGCTGTTTAAGGCCGTGACACACTGAACGCGACGCGAAGCGAAGCATAAGAAAGCAACTCCGCGCGTATAGTGTACTGTATGTTGGACTAGCTTTTCCCGTGCGGCTGCTCGAGTTAACGCGCGTAGTCGCGCGAAAAGAGATGAAAAAGTTAAACTTTGACCAATCAGCACGCGCGAACAATACGGTGCGGCAAGGCGCTAAGAAAACAATCAACTAATAGAAACGAATGTTTTATATACTTGGAAAATGGCGAAAGTTACACCGTGTGGTTGGGATTCAGATATAGAATTTTTTTTAGAAGTATAAAAAAAGACCATGTCTATATGATATGAGATTAAAAGAATACCGAAAATATACGATAACTTCTTTCTAATAAGAAATCCACCACTACAGATTTCTATGTTAGCCATACTCTGCAAACGACGTCTATCGGTAAATCCACGAAACATGGGAAATAATTCGACTGCAATGTAGACAGGCTGCAGCGCAGTGCAACGCGAAGCGAAGGATGGAAATTTTTCTGTCATCTTTGCTTCGCTTCGCGTCGCGTTCAATGTGTCACGGCTTTTAGTCGATCGCAAGCCTCCAACCATCTTCCGATCAACTCGCTTGTTAAACTTTCTCATTACAATACGTAGTAAAGGTTCTTGTTGAAACAAGAATAGTGAGGTTATCCCTACATGTTTTCGTTCTTTGTGTCTTTTATCATTTATTAAGTAATAGCAGATTTAATCAATCGGTAGAATATAATAATAGGATAAAGTTACCCAAGTTGGCGACACACCTAATTTGGTGATATTTTTATATTCTTCTCTTACTGAGAAACATCTTCCCTTAGAGTTTTGCTTTTTAGTCGGTAGGTGGTTATAACTGTTTATTACACGATGCATACGGTGACTATAATTTGTGCAAAAAATCTGTGAGCAGTACAAATCGATAAAAGTTGTAGCTGGCATTTTTCAAGGAAGAATTTTGTGTCAAGCCAACTAAGTTATTTTTTTAAATACTCATATATAAGCTAATTCTTTTTTATTATAGGCTATTCTATTCTTAAAACATGGTAGAAAATGATGGTGATAAAAAATAATGTATTTTTATTGGATGTTTAGTTATAATGTTAGGAACATTCCTTGATTATTACTGTTTGAGAAGAAATGTTTACACCAACTGAGCAGACCTATCTTCAGATGCTAATAAAGTTTATACTTACAAGTTAGTTTTTAAATATTCAATATTATGATTGTAAGATTTTGTGCATGCATCATATTACAATTTCTGAATATCAAATTAATCATAGGCAATATCACCAATGTTTTTAAATATTCAATATTATGATTGTACGATTTTGTGCATGCATCATATTACAATTTCTGAATATCAAATTAATCAAAGGCAATATCACCAATTTAGGTACCCATTTCTTTTATAAATGCATTAAATCAGATAGACAACTGAACTTCCAGGATTTTTGTTATAGAATAACAGAATTTAATGTAAATTATCATCACCATCTTTTTATCTATGTTTTAATGGGCCAAATGCTCATTTTGTCTCGAGACATATCACGAACTCTGCCAGAGTGAGTCTGTTGACACTTTAATTCACATGTATGACTTGGGTAGCTCAGTTGATTTTTGACTTTTATTTTTGTAAGTGACATTTTCATTATTTTGAAAATATGGTCGTTTTCTTCATTTATGGTTTGTTTTATTGATATTGATATTAAAATAAAAATCCATCATTATCAATGATTTTTCAATAATAATTTTTACTATGAGATTTATAAACAAAAATTCGGCAACGCCAGGTATTTTAGCTAATTATTATATAATAAAGGAATAAGCGTGTGAAGTCCATGTTTCTGCGCATGTGGAACAGGACCGGAACTCCCGAGAATAGAAGTGCTGCCATTACTATTTTCTCTCTCTCCGAATCTTTAATCACGTCTTTAAGGGCCGGTTGCACGAGTCATATTCTGCAGATTAAAACAAGCTTTAATCTGCAGATTTAGCTCGCTGCGTTGCACGATGTCAAATCTCTGAATAAACTACCAACTAACTTAACCGGCCGAATTTGGGCGGGTTAAAATTTATTTTACAGATTATCTAGCAAAACAATATGGCGGACTACAGTAGTCCGAATCCGAAGTTGAAAATGATCTCAATTTAGATTATTTGGATTACAATTTATCTTAATACAGAATGGATATTTCTGAGAAATTTACAGATTTACTGTATATGGTAAGATTTAGTTGAGCCATAACACGCGGATATATGAGAAGCGACCGTCGACTCGAAATTATATTCTTAGTTTTTGATTATATGATAAATTCTAATAAAAACATCTTGATAGCTCAGATAGTTTTGGAGTGAATCTTTAATACAACGGAATTGTCAATTCGTATTTTATACATCAATCGATGGGCGGCGAATCTTCAATTCTCTAATGTATAGATTCGCGTGCTATGGCTCAACTAGAATCCTACCGTTCCGGAAAAATGCGTGTAATGAAAACTTGGTTCGAAATCCGAGATATGGTACGTTCCGGAAAAATGCGTGTAATGAAAACTTGGTTCGAAATCCGAGATATGGTAGTTTTTTGAATGAATCTTTAACACAACGGAATTGCCGATTCGTGTTTTAATCATCAGTCTGTGAGAGGCTAATTTTTAATTCTTTAATGATAAAGATTTTTTTTCAAGATAGTTCATAAAATGGCGGCGGGCATCGGTTTAGGTACTGCTTATAAAGAAATATAATTTTATCGTTCCTTTTAGCACCAGATAATAGTGCTGTCCTTTTGGAAAGATTTCCCTACTCATCGTCATCTTTCGATCGGTACTATTTTCGTTTATCTGGCGCTAATGTAAAACCATACCAAAAAGAACGTGTTACTTATTCATAAACACAAAAGTTATGCAAAATAATATGAATTACACATAACAAAATTTTGATTTTAACTTTTATTAAATTTTTTTATACCATTAAATCAAAAAGTACTTTTCATTTTAAACACCAAACTCGAAAATGCAGATAAAACAAATTCCCTATTGTGAAGTTATACATAAATAAATTGGGGAATTTCTCAGAAATTTATTTTCTATTTATAATCAAAAATAACAATATGGAGATGAATAATGCGAAGCGAGCGTTGCATTCACTGTAATACGAAAAAAATTTTTCTTAGAATTTGTGACGATCGTATTAAAACAAATCGTGTAAAAAGAGAATGAAATTTTGTCTAATTTGTGTTAAATCAAAATCGTGTAAAAACCCAACTGGGCGTATATGCTGAATATTTTTCTTAAATAATGAACTAAAAGCTGAAGTTGAACTACAGACTGACTGAAAGCCGAGCTGCAAATATAGAAAATAGTAAATAACTTAATCTGCGCCTTCGCGTTCAAACGAGTTGCTATGGTAAAGATCACTCGCAGTAACTATCTTCACGTTATCTGGCTGATAGCTATCTTTTGCCTCGTGCAACACTCTGTACTTAAACTTTAGTTTTCCGAACGGGTTATCGTTATTCTAGCGATAACTATTCTGCAGATGAAACCGAAAGTCGTGCAAACGGCCCTTAGAAAACTAAATCCTAATCTCATTATAAATTTTGTTTTATATTATCATGGTTTATTTCCTATTTATGTTTCTGTTATTTGACATCAATCTGGCGTTTTCGATCGAAAAATGTTGGCTGTTCCCGGGCCCGAGAGTTCAGTTTGCGATCGGCGCGCGAAAGCTACATAAACATTGCGTTGGTAATTGCATTTAAATAATATTTCATTTATTTCAGAAATTATAATTACTTTTATTTTAAGATAATAATTATAATTTTTACCATCCACGAATATTGCCTACTTTGATCAACCAGTCTTAAATCTGTAAGAGCGGGTCAAGGACGTCCTTGGAGCAAGTGCACGTGCTTCTTTATCGTATTTTCGTTTTTATTATCGATGATAGGTTATGGTTGCGTACCAGGGTTCGACAGCAAAATCTCAGATTTGATAGATAAGAGAAAAAGTTTATTTTTTGATGTATTTGGGCAGATAGTGCGTATATCAAAAAATAAATCAATGGCTAACTAGTTTTACAATATTTGAATGTCATTATTGTCGCTTTTCATAATTTGTTTTCTTTCTTCACATATCTTAAGTCTTTTAATTGATTGACACGCCTAGTTATATTCAATGCATTATCTCTTAATGATTTTAATCATTTAACTTAATTGATTTGGGGAACAAGTCAAATACTTTGTTTCACTGGCAATGATATTATTGCTCTGCATACGCTGCATCATCTATTGTTCTTTTAAAAATGGTATTATTTATTTTTATCTTACGTTTGAGTTAGCTACACTAGACTAATGTATTAACATGAAAGTGAATTACTCAAAATAAAAGCTCTGCCGATTAGCTTCGTGTTCATAACTTCAATAGATATTAAATTAGAAACGATTGGTTGGCGAGACTGTAGTCGAGTCCCAACACAAAAATGATTTCCTCAGTAAAGAAAGTTCAAAAACAAAATTTATTATCCTTTAGGCTTAACGCAAATATTGAAATTTTTAGGAAATCTATTAAGTCTTAATCCTAAATACAGAAGAAAATCTTTTGGCTGGTATTATTAATGTTAGTCTGATGCTACCAATTTATTTAGTACTAAGTTCCAATTCCTAATATTAAGAAATTAGGGTTAGCAAGTTCCTGTAGAATTACTCAAATTCAAATCATAGCTGGAACAATAATTCCAGCTTCAATAATTTAATAATTTTTTCCCACTGTCTATAAAATATTAAAATTAAATTTGGAAATAATTCAGTTTTACTCCCCTTCACAATAAAGTCACTTACATATTTTTGATTCTAATGTTAAACTCTTTCGGATGATATATAAATTTTCTTCCTTTTTAAAATTTTTGTTAATTCTTTAACAAAATCTAGGATCTAATTTGTCAGCTGGATGGCCACATGATAAAGCTGTGGCTTACCACCCGGAGAATTTGAGTCCCACATCTCCAGTTTTCCAGAAGGATCCGAGCCCAGCTCATGGAACCTCGTCTTTCTATCTTCCGATTGGCCCCCTGATGGACTCTACCAGT
This sequence comes from Olivierus martensii, assembly GCA_000484575.1. Taxonomy (NCBI): domain Eukaryota; kingdom Metazoa; phylum Arthropoda; class Arachnida; order Scorpiones; family Buthidae; genus Olivierus; species Olivierus martensii. The sequence continues at coordinate 67,443 of AYEL01087908.1, forward strand.
GGCCACTGCCAGATATTGTATATTCCTTGCGCCATGTGGCAGTTTACTACGCTAACCTAACCTAACCAAGAGCTAATTCACCAAAATTTTTCCAGCACTACAACTGTTTTACCTATAAAGTTGATGTATAATCTGATGATTGACACGAGACATGGAAACACGATTCATATACTGTAAAATAAGAGATGTCTCTCAGGAATTTGATAATCGCGCTGTCTAGATATGTGCTGTAAAAAGAAGTATACCGCATTAGGTATGGGTGGTGGAATATAGTATCGACAGATATTTTCTCAAAATTAAATTAGTTTTTCCTTCTTATAGAGCTATTTCTGCCAACTTTGTTATAAATTGGTGTACCAGTTTCATTATGTAATGATCATCTTTCATTCTATTATATTATTTTATTCCTGTGGGAAATGTGTTTTATTAACTATCGATATTCCTTTAGTGTTCTTGTGTTTTAATACAGGTAGGCCTCGATTAGTGCGAGTTCGAATAATGCGATTTCGATATTGCCAATAGGTAGGCCTCGATTAGTGCGAGTTCGAATAATGCGATTTCGATTAATACAGGTAGGCCTCAATTAGTGCGAGTTCGAATAATGCGATTTCGATTAGTATAGGCCTCGATTAGTGTGAGTTCGAATAATGCGATATTCGATTAGTGCACATTAAAAAAATGATACATTTTTCAGTTAGTGTGAGCAAATATTCAATTAATGTGAGTTGTAAGCACGAGCAAATATTCGATTAATGAGAGTTTATACCGTTTTTCAGTTAGTGCGAGCAAATATTCGTTTAATGCGAGTCACCGTTTTTCAGTTAGTGCGAGCAAATATTCGATTAATGTGAGTTGCATCGTTTTTCAGTTAGTGCGAGCAAATATTCGATTAATGCCAGTTGTAAGCATAGACCAGTGAGTTCGAATAATGCGATATTCAATTAGTGCGACTTATAAAAATGATACATTCGAATAATGCGATATTCGATTAGTGCGACTTATAAAAATGATACCGTTTAATTTCGATTAGTGCGACTTATAAAATTGATACCATTTTTCAGTTAGTGTGAGTTTGAATAATGCGATATTCAATTAGTGCAACTTATAAAAATGATACCGTTTCGAGCAAATATTCGATTAATGCGAGTTGTAAGTATAGACCAGTCTTACTAACAAAGGTCTGTGATTAATGCGAATTGTAAGCATAGACCAGTCTTACTAACAAAGATCCGTCCCCTTTTACAACTTATAAAAATGATACCGTTTTTCACTTAGTGCGAGCAAATATTCGACTTTTAAAATTGATACCATTTTTCAGTTAGTGCGAGCAAATATTCGATTAATCAGTTGTAAGCGTAGACCAGTCTTACTAACAAAGCTCCGCCTCCTTTTATGATGTCACATTCTTACTAACAAAGCTCTGCCTCCTTTTATGATGTCAATTAACAAATTTCGTTAATTTTTGGTTAGTAAAACTGGACAAGGAGCAGTCCAAGAACAATAGTTAATTTTCGGTTAGTAAAACCGGACGAGGAGCAGTCCATGAACAGTCACATAATTTTCAGTTAATAAAACCAGACGAGGAGCAGTCCAAGAACAGTCACTTGCTCCGTCTCCTTTTATGATGTCAATTAACAAATTACCGTTAATTTTTGGCCTCTCCTTTTATGATGTCAATTAACAAATTACCGTTAATTTTCGGTTAGTAACAAAACTCCTTTTATGATGTCAATTAACAAATTACCATTAATTTTCGGTTAGTACGACCGGACGAGGAGCAGTCCAAGAACAGTCACTTGGCTTTGAAGGGGTAATAGACGAAGAGCAGTCCAAGAACGGTCACACGATTTTGAAGGGGTGAAACTGAGGAGCAGTCCAAAAAGGGTCACACGATTTTGAAGGGGTGAAACATCTGAGGAGCAGTCCAAGAACAGTCACTTGGCTCTGAAGGGGTGAAACATCAGAATAGTAGTCCAAGAACAGTCACTTGGCTTTGAAGGGGTGAAACACCAGATCAATTAACAAATTACCGTTAATTTTCGGTTAGTAAAACCGGACGAGGACAGTCCAAGAACAGTCACTTGGCTTTGAAGGGGTGAAATATCAGAAAGATGATTAACAAATTACCGTTAATTTTCGGTTAGTAAAACTGGACGAGGAGCTGCCAAGAACGGTCACACGATTTTGAAGGGGTGAAACATCAGAAAGATGCAAATTACCGTTAATTTTCGGTTAGTAAAACCGGACGAGGAGCAGTCCCAACGGTCACACGATTTTGAAGGGGTGAAACATCAGAAAGATGGGTTTTTACTTTTTCTGAGTCACTTGGCTTTGAAGGGGTGAAACGTCAGAAAGATGGGCTGTTTGCCGTAAAATGTTTAACATTACTGTACTATTATTTAGCTTGGCTATCGTATACATACAGTATAGTACAGATTGTATATCGTTTATGGAAGTATGATCCACTTTGCGACTTTAATAGTTCAAACTAGTGCCTATTTGGCCGAGGGGTAACGCGTTGGCGTGCCACGCAGGAGGACCCGTGTTCGCGTCCTGAGTCTGGTCCCGGATTTTTTCGGGGTACTGGGCCCGGCTCGGTGATCCCCGTCCTTCACCATCCGGCCCCCTCCACGGTTGGAAGGCCCCGCCCCCTTTTTTTTGTTAACAGATGACGCCACTTCTCATTTAGGGAGAATACTAAGTGACGGGGCGAAACAAGCCCTTCCACAGGCTGCCCACCCCTGCGGAAGGGTCAGCCGGATTGTGGAGGACGGGGATCGATGGGCCGGGCCCGGACCCCATGATAAATATTTTCAAGGGGTGGGACCCGAGACTCGATCCCGGGTCCTTCAGAATGGAAAGCCGAAACGTTTCCACGCGGCCAATCCGGCCGACTATTGGCCCCGCCCCCTTAGTAATCTCCCTGATTGGAAAGGGGGCGTAAAAATGCAAACCTTAGTAATCTCCCTGATTGGAAAGGGGGCGTAAAATATGCAAAAAGAACCTCATAATCCAAGATACCTTGTATTCCGTAAAAATGAAAATAAAAGCGACTCTCTATCGGCCTCAAAACACCACATCTCAAAATATATACAGCTTTCGAACATTTCATTACTTCTATCAGCCGATTTAAATGATCAACTCATGAAGCTCAGAGGATAAGGCAGCTAAGCCATAACTTCCATATAAAAGTAAGAAGTTTTCTGTATTCCGTTTATAGTTACTGCCATACCTGCAGATATTGCGTGTGATAAGCCATTACCTCGTGAAATCATTTAGTATCGAAATATGGAAACAAATAGCACCATACTTTCTTGATAACAGATTAACCACTTTCCACTTTACACTCAGATAGAATACTAAAAGACAGTGAAACAAGCCCTTCCATAGCTGTCCACTCCTGCGGAGGATCAACCGATGTGGAGGACGAGGATCGATTTGTCGGACATGGACTCCATGATATTTATTTTCTAAGGGTCGAGACACGAGAATCGAATCTGAGTCATTCAGAATGAGAAGCCGAAGCGTTTTCAAGTGCTCAATCCGGGCGACAATAACACCATACTTATATTCTTAACTTTTAAAACTTCATAAATTTTCAAATAAATATCAATACATAAACAAATTTTTATTCTTTCAAATTTGCTTCATGATTCTGGTTTAAATCATATATGCCAGTTATATGCTCCATAATGATTACAGTTTTCTATTAGAAGATTTGAGTTGGATCCTGTTGGACTTTGAATCTTGCTGTTAAATTAGACCCATTCAATTAATGATTTTTTTAATTGAACGGCATTCCAGCGTGGATTTATTATGGCGCGGAACAAATGAATAAGCACAAGCGTAGTAATAACTTATTAAAATAAAAAAAAAATGTATTAAGCAATTAATCAAAGTTAGTGATGTTAAATTAATTATACAGTTTAAATTTTTCGTTTAAAATTTAGATGAAATCAAAAAATTAAGAGAACGACAGATAGCGCTTCATTTATCTAAAATGGCGAATATAGTTTTGTGATTTGATTGATGATGATTTGTTTATAAATCAAAATTTATCTTTATTCTCTGTTGCATTAATTATTAGTAAAAATGACAGACAGGAGAGCAGAATTAGAAAGAAAACGAATTAAGTTGGCTTTGATGCGAGAAGAGAAAGAGAGGAGACGGCGTGAAAAAGAGAAAGAAATTAAGGAGGTAACACCTCAAATAATAAATGAAAATAAATTTAATTTTAAGAATAATCTATGAAGTCTTAATGTATATAAATGCAATATGAATGCGATTCAATGTTGCTGAATATAAAGAACATTATATTGAACAGCTGTTTGATGTTATAATATGGTCTCTAAAATTATTGTTTCCTAATATATTAAAAAATCGACATATTTCTTTCTATAATACTCTTTTTAAAGGACCCTTAAATTAAATAATCCATAACGCATATAAGAATATATTTTTCAAATTTAAACATACACAGTTAAAGTTACAAGTTCAGAAATCTATACTATCTATGCCATGCCTTTAAACTGGCTGAATGATAGACATTCCTACATTGAATATATTTCTATTAATTCTGTTAGATTATTTTATTTCTTTTAAAGAAATTAAATAGGATGAATTAACTCTATGCAAGGCAATTTCTGAAAATATGATTGATATTCATCATTCAGACAATTTAAAAGCATAGAATAGATAGGATAGATTCTTGCTCTGAGGTTGTACCTATAATTATAACTAATCGTAAAATCCTTAAATATTGACATTGCAACTAAGTCAATGTCAATATGACTTAGTTGCATTATATATAGAACTTTCTATGGGTGGTTCATTTTGAATGCCATATAAATGTAGCTAAGTATCATATTTACTCTCATAATTCAAATACCTGAATTTTTACAATGAAATTTAAAAGTATATATATCATTAAATAATTCATGTATTTAATATTGTATTTTTGTAAAATTTATTCCATGAATTACAAAGTATTGTTTTGTTGATATTTAAAGAACCTTAGTACCATGTTAATTTAATAAGATGAGTAGCCTTAGGATTTTCTTTAATTTAAATAAAAATAATAACTGATAATAGTTGCTATTTTTATTTATTGATAATACCTTATCTGTTGCATTACAAATTAAAATTGCTATGCTAATGAGTGCTAATTATTCATAAATTTACATATTATTGCATTGGAGGCATTTTTTCATCATAAGACAAGTATTTTATAACATTTGAATATTTAAACTGTATTACTAAATAGATTCATAATATTTTTATCTGATCTTTGATAGGGTTAGAAAATTGCCAAAAGTCATTGTTTATTTTTCTATGAAAAACTATGAAAATATAATGCTGATAAAACATAGAATACAAAACATTGGAAATTGTATAAAAAATTTCAAGAATGTAATAAACATCTACCTTTGGAAAAGTCCAAAATAAAATCCAGAACAAGCATTAGGATAGTAAACATATATAAAAAAAAATACAAGATTCTGTAGTACTATATAATTTAATTCTATTGCTGATGAGGATCATTTTTGGTCAAAAATACTAATCTTGGTGCTTGTACTGGATTTTATAAAAAAATTTCATTTGATATGTTCTTAGTTTATTCTAAAAATTTAATAGTGATACATTAATTTTTTTGGCCTCGTGATATCTTCAATCAATTAACCAAGCTGATAAGTCATGTAATCACTTCTAACTTCATACTTCAAAATGAAAATAATTTGTAACTAATAACAAAGTGATATTTTAGATTTAAAGCCCATTTTAAGTAAGTCAAACATCAATAATCTATATAAAAATCATTCATTTTATTGCAATTTTAAATAATTCTATTGTTCTAGACACCATCATATTGTGACATAGGATCATTTTATATAAACAAAGCCAAAAAAATTTTCAATTCTAATTTCTGTAGCAGTTTGCCAGAGTAGCAATGACATGATATGTCATCTATACATATAGGAATGTTTATCAGATGATGTGAGTGGATAGTTGGCCCTCAATCATTTCTCTAAAATGTTTCTTTTACTCAATAGCCTGAGATGTTATAACTGTCTTAGAAAATTACATAGCCAAGATGGAGAGTTCAACTTTCTCTAAGAGGTGCATAACATATAATTCTTTCTTCACTGATAAATCATGTACTCTTTGTTTATGTTACAAAATTATGATAAGAAAATGTGTGAATTGCATAAGTAAATATGGTAAGGATGCAAAAGACAAAATACAGCATAAGACAGTATTATTTTGTATAAGAACAGCATAATGCCTAGTAGTAATAGAATATTCTTAAAAGTGAGACATAGGCTGCTATTTTAGATTGCCATATTGAGCTTTTGACCCAGCTAAATATTGATTATTCTATATAATTTGGAAGACATGATTTATTTTATAATAAAGTAATTAGTTTAAGAGGTCATACTTAGAGTTGCCACAATAGTATTTACATTATTTTTTGTTCTTTGTTAAACATGACATTAATTTTATCACATTATAAACAGTTCTTTTAAAGACAGACTAATAAAAGAATGATTGTAATTTATATTTCTTTTCAACTTGTGAAAACATATATATATGTGCACACACACACACACATTATATAAATATATCTTGATTTATATATTTATGCATGAATACTCAATGAATTTTCACTTTAACAAACAATACAAATGTATATAATTTTTTTCAATTTACAAAGATAATTTTTGTTTTTGTGATAAAATGTTTTCATCATTGATCAGTTATCCACTATAATTTGTTTTAAATCAATGATTGTATTTTGTTTTGATATAATAATTTATCATTTCTAATTCTAATTTTAATTTTTTTTTTTGCATACCAACTCCCCAAATTGTTTATGTAGAAAATTCCATTAACCTCCTCAGTCCTGGAGTTCCCTATAGGGAACATGTATATTTGAATTTTTTGTGCTTATTCTGTTTAATATTTTTCAATTTTTTCAACTAAATTTTTTAGCTAACTGTATGTTGATGTCTATGAAATTTTTTCATTATTCATGTAGCAGCAGTTTTGCCATAGTTAATGTTTGAATTATAGTATCTATTACAAATTCACATGTTGTTCTACGATTAAAAATAACTTTTGTTTATCTTGAGTTTTCCTTGGATAGCTTTTTTCATATTTTGTATATAAGTTCAAAAGATATGTATAAATAATCTATTGTATAAATTTTATTAATATTTACACTTTTCAATTGTTTTATTTACCATTAAATTACTATGTCCCCTATAAGGGACAATAGGATCCAATGTTGCTTTCTTTATTAAAACAGATTTTGATTAATTTTGAAACTTTGAGTTTAATTTTGATATTTATTTTATAATATATTATTTTCTCTAATTTTTGAAAATTAAAACCACTGATAGAATGAGTAAAAGATGGTTGTTTAAAGACTCCACATTCAAAAGATATTTTTGTAGTTGAGGAAATATACCATTTTGGGGACATTTGCTGCAAGACAATACATCAGAGGAAAACCAAATCCAAGCAGATTTTTAAAAATTTCCTTACCACTGCACCAGAAGGTTTATCATTTGATTTTTTTATACAAAGGGAAAGGCCACATAATCATTGAAAACTTAGAATTTGAAGAGCTTGATATTTGAGGAAAGGCAGTGATGAGGTTAGCAAAAACTCAGTCACAAGAATATATAATATATATATAGACAGATATTTTATTTCTATACATCTTCATTTATTACATAGTAATAATGGTATCCAGGGCACTGGTATGATTAAACTATCAGGAATTCCCAAAAAAAAATGTACTTAAATCTAATGCTGCAATGAAAAGAGATGATCTTCGCTATCGGATCACGATTAGACTATTGATCAGGTGATCTAATAGCGATGATGGTCAAATAAGTATAGTAAAGTGTTTTGATAACAAATTTATAATTTTAGCTTCTTCAATTGAGAGGCTCACATTCTACTTTTCAAAATGTACTTATATGATCAAAGAAGAAAAATGTATGAAGTTGACTGCCCATTTATAGTAAAATAGTATAATTGAAAGAGGGATGGTATTGTTTTTTTTTTTTTTAGTAGACTAATTAGTTACTATCATATTGGTATGCAAACTAAAAAATGAATTATTAGTGTTATTACCGGTATGTATTTTGTTGATTTTGCAATTTGCTCTGATTGTATTCAGTACAGAAATAAGCAAACGCTTCAGCAAACAGAAAGAGCAGTTATCTAGAATAGTCTTGAATTCAGAACTTCAATTACAGAAAATTTAATTTATTCAAAACAAAATGTTTCTGGCAATTTAACAACATGATGAGTCTTAGAAATTCAAAAAAATCAGATTGTAAAAAGAAGAAAACCAATTTCTCATCTACCTGAACAAAAATGATCATCAAGGGCATAACAGTTATTAGAAATACTAGCTATGGAAAGAAAGAAAAATAGATGCAGGTTATCAGAATGCAAAAGCAAGAGTAAGATGCACAGTCTGCAATGTATTTCTCTGTATGATTAATAACAGAAATGACTCTAAAATTTATCATGAAAAATAAAAAAAAAATTGTATGGATTATAATTATTTTAAAGAAATGTGGCAAAAAATGTTAAAAATAATATAAAATATATTCCAAATATTAATTTAAAATTAATTTCAAATAACTATAAAGGATATAAATTAAATTAATTCAAGGGTTTATGTTGTGTTTGAATTTTGTAATTTTGTACACACTGAGACCTATTGTCCCCTATAAAGGTACACAATGTTGTGCAACAACAAAAAACAGAAATTGAAAAAAAAAATTTTTTTTACACTTTTAGAACTCTAATAAGATGAGAAATACTAAAAATTTGTAGTATATATTGTAAAACTTTTCTCAGGACTGAGGAGGATATACTTTTTTGCTAATATTACTTATGGCCTTAAATTTTCTTATCTATGCATAAAACATGCTTATAAATTTCATTTGGCCATGCCATTTGCTAATGTGTTTATTCATGTATATTGGGTATCCAAAAGGTCAGTTATGTTCTATGTTTTGATTGCATAAATGATTTTTAGTCAATTGCCACTGAGTAGGTATACATCCAACTACAAAAAAATTACAAACATATTTGGAACAGGTAATGCATTTAAATTGAGTTTAGTTAGAGATTTAGTGCATTTTCTATTATAAGTTCCTTTAGTTTAGTGACTAATAAATAATTCTTTGTAGATAAGTTTTTACATTTATTAATAATAAAAATAATCACTAGTATTAATTCCTAGATAAAATATTTTTATTTTATAATAAATTTTTGCAAAATTTTTTATTAATTATTGTTATTAAACAACATTAACATAATATGACTTTTTTTAAATTGTTGTTTTCCTTTTAAATAAATATCAAAAATGAGTGCAAAGAGCAGGATAATAGATAAATAAAAACTTTAGATTTATGTATTATCCTGCTCTTTGCATTCATTTTCAATGTTTGTTTAAAAATGAAGCAGCATATTTCAAATGTTTTCCTTTTATTTAAATTTTGAAATTCAAACTGTTATTCAAATAATAATCAAGCGCTTCAAAATTGATAAAACATGAAATGCAAGAGTTTTCAATTTTAACAATAATCTCAATATTAACAGGGGAAAAAAGCAGTATTTCACAGGAAAGTTTTATTAAGAAAATTATATATTATTATATTTATATACTTAATGTATATCCATGTATAATGCATATATGTTAATAATTTTATATTTACATTAATTAAAAAATAATATAAATATAATTATCATGATGTTTACAGTGTGATTTATAAATTTTATTTCATTCATTCTCTCATTTAAAATACTCATTTTTGAATAATATTTAGTTCTAAAAAATATCTATTTTGATAAAAAAAAGTTTCTATTGGACATTGATCTTTGAACATATTAGAGTATACATAATGTACTAACATGAATATAGGGTACATAGAATTTGAACAAATAATAATAATTTATACTGAATTTACATGAAAATTTAAATTGAGATTTTTCTTGCAAATATTGAGTATAGAGAAATTTTTTATATATTGAAAAATGAGAGATCAGTTTTCAGAAATTATTATTAAAATTAAATGTATTTTTAAAATAATATTCCCAATTTAAAAATATCACTTATGCAGCATTCTGTAATCCACTAATAAAAATATTTTATATTTTTATAAATTTAGAAATAAAAATCACATCATAAAAAAATTGTAATTCTCCATAAAACTAGATTAATTGGAGATGCATTACTTATTTGCATGTAGGATGTCTTAAGTGAAAATATATAATTTTTCAGGCAACAAATTTCATTGAAAAATAAGATTGGAACATCTGATTAATGAATTAGAGTAACTGACAATGGAAAATACATTTCTTATAATAATAAAAAAAATGCATATTTCTTAGTTAAAATTTTAAAATTAAGAAAAATGTCTTTTCAAACTTTAAATATTATTTGAATTTTGATTTGATATCTAAAAATTCAAACCAGATAGGTATAAAATATTATGAAAATCTTGTAAAATTAATATTGAGATAAAAAATAGATACATTTTTAGTAAGATAAATTTCTTCAATGTATACTATAGAATAAAATTATAATTCTTATTTTTAATTCTTTCAGACTGAAGATTCATTAAAATCAGCAAAAACAGATATTAGAGATGAAGCAGAAAAAATACTATCATCTCTTGGTATTCCTTTAAGTGGTAAATGTTTAATTAATTGATGGAATTTTCATAGTTTTCTAACATAAATTTAGAACATACATATTTTATATTTTAAATGTTATTTATTAATATGATATCATTGTATACTTATAAAACTTAATTCTTTATGATACTACATAAATAAACATGTTCTTTAAATTTTCTGAACATTTTGTGTCAGTAGCTATAAAATATTTTATGATATTTTTTTAATTTATATGTATATTTGTATGACAATTTATTTATAACATATTATAAAAATAAGAAGTGGAAATTTTTTCCTAAAAGCAGTGTTGAACTGCTACCACATGCTAATCATTCATTGCCATGCTTATAAAATTTTGTATGAATTGAGCTCTTTTTTTAAACTAATGTATTGAAAAATACATTAAAATTGATTTAACCTGTTCAGGTCCATCAATGTGTCTGCATGTCAAGGAAATGGAGCAAAAAACAATTAAAAAAATTCAATCCTGAATTATACAGTGCAGATAGTGTTGAGTGGGTTTTTGCATTTATTGGGTGAAAATCTATGTCTCCAATGACGTCCTAAATTTTCCAATTATCAAAATTTCTTTTTAAATTCCATTCTAAAGATAGAAAATGTGAATGGATTGTATTCATAGATTCATACAATTTTTGATTGAATGTTATTGATTCTGCTTTCTATTCTATTATATTTTAGTAATCTTATTTTGGTTTTGGAGTGAGATAAATTTATTTTTAAAATTTTAACCAAACCATGTAATTTCAGTATGATGAATTATAAAATTTGTAAAATTAAAAAATTTTTTCGATAATACAAAAATTTTTAATTACTTCTGTTAAAATATAGAATATTTTTACTTATTTGGTCGTTTATTGCTTTACTTTTACAGATGATTTAATAAAATACGAGAAAATCTTAATGTAAACAATCTCAGGCTATAAACTCCACTACTACAAGCACTATGGCAGGAAAATAAAATTATACACAAAACGTAAATAAAATAAGAATCAATAAAGGGAAGAATAGCTTTCAATTTATTTTAAAAAATCAAAAGTGCTTCTTCCTTTTATTGATTCTTATTTTATTTATGTTTTATGTATAATTTTTTTTTCTTTCATAGTGCTTGTAGTAGTGGAGTTTATATCAGTTTGGCAGTATAACTGTTTGTAATTTTATATCTCAGGCTATAAAAAATGGAGTGGTACTTATATTGTTTTATGGCAGCCAGTCATTTCTTAGAAAACTGCAGCCAAGCCTCAAGTTTAATTCATTTATTGCTTTACTAGTAAAATACAAGAAAATCCTAATGTAAACAGCCTCAGGCTATAAAAAGAGGTTTCACGGGAAACTGCAGCCAAGCTTCCTTTACTGCACTGATTGTGGTATCGGGTATAGTGTGTGAATAAAGCATCCCTAGGCCAATTAAAGTAAAGTAGAAAATGTTATAGCTGTTTATATATGAGAATGGATGATTTTCTCAAGACCAGTTTGAGAAGGATAGGAAATATAGCTTTTTATGTACAAAGTAAATGATTTTAATATATGTCATGCTTTTGGTTATAAATTCAAAAATTTATAAAAAATTAAAATAAAAATTATTGAAATGAAGGAAAAACTTATTAATAAATCATTAATACACTAAAGCACCACTAAGCAGTCCTGATACATTTTTAAAAATTTTTATTAATGATTATTAATGATTAATGATATTTTACTCAGAATAAAAATTTTTAAAAACGTATCAGGACTGCTTAGTGGTGCTTTAGTGTATTAATGATTGTTTGCCAGAAAGAGCAGTTACATAAGTGGTTTTTCATATTAATAAATATATTTTATTAAAAAATGACAATATTTTAATAAATTTTTGTCATTTTTTGATTAAGTAAATAAATTAATTAATGAAAATTTGCATAATACTTGGTTTTTTATTGATAATTTTTAATATCCAATTTTATTCATTTGTACTTTATTTTATTTATAAGACTTGCTGCTATCTAAAAATATCAAAGATTTCATATAAAAAAAATTGTTTTCTTCAATTTTATATAATGAATGATAAGTTGTGAAAGAAATAAAATTCAAAAAAAAAATTTACATCATTAGAATAACAATAAAAAAAACATAAAAAAAAAGAAGAAAATCATTAGAATAACAATATAAAAAACATAAAAAATTAAGTGAGATTTCACAGTTTTAATTTTAAAATTTTTACATCATTAGAATAACAATAAAAAAAACATAAAAAATTGTAAAAATTTCAAAAAATTTTGATGAAAATTAAGTGAGATTTTATAATTTTTATTAATAATGATGACAATATTTTAATAAATTTTTATCACTTTTTGACTAATTAATTAATTAACTTAATTAATTGGTTAAATAACTTAATTGGTTTATCATCAATAATTTTTTAAAATATCAGATTTTCTTCATTTATAACTTATTTTATTCGTAAGACTTGCCATTATCAAAAAATGCCAAATATTTCATTGAATGGTTAAGATTTCATATAGAAAAATCATATTTTCTCTAATCTCATATGATGAACAAAAAGTTATGAAAGAAATAAAATTCTAAAAAAATTTTTATATCTTTAGAATGACAATAAAAAGCATAATGAATTGTAAAAATTTCAGGAAATTTTGATAAAAATTAAGCAAGATTTCATAATTTTTTGCCTATTAATTAGGTTTAATTTGTAAACATAATTAATAGGTTTAATTTGTAATCCTATTAATTAATTGATGGACCTAATTTTGTTACAAATTAACCTAATTATATTAATTAGGTTTAATTTGTAAACCTAATTAATTGATGGACCTCATCAGGTTAATCTACTAGCAGTTCTTAATCTCCACTCTTTGGTTGAAGCAACAAATGTTTTTTTTTTAAATCTATTAATGTGAGGTTTTTTCAAGTTAGCATTCTTTAATTTTTTCATTTTCTTTAAAATATTATAGTTGGAAGAGAATTACTATAATTCTGAATTAATTTTCCAATAAATAAAAATTAATATTGTTATTATTAAACTACAGGTAGTCCTTGAGTTATGACGACTTGACTTATGATGATTCGCACTTACGACAGCCAAAAATTATTATTAAAATTCTCTAATTCAACTTTTCTGCTTGCATATATATATATATATATATATATATATATCTTTTGTATATGCATTGCAGCGTCACCATTAGTTGCCAAGCAAAGCCTTTTGACAATACGCAATAGCTGCTAGTTTAATTCACCCACTTCTAACTTATCACATCTTTGGAACATAGTTGTTAATAACAGTCGAAGTGTTTGTTTCCCTCATTGAATTTTTGTATCTAGTCATAGCCCTATCCTGAAAAGTAAGAGAAATACTACTACTGATGAAAAAATTTCTTAAATTTTTCTTTCTTAATTTTGTATTTAATTGTATATGTTTTAAAATAATTTATAAATGTTTATGCAATTTTATACATTTTTAACCATTTTAAATTAAATAGAAACCTAATTTATGAAAATATTAAAACAGAAATCAAACAAATCAAGAATTAAAAAAATCCTCGACTTATGACAGAGACATTGGAATGGAACCCTGTTATAAGTTGTAAGCGAGATTTCATTAATTCTCAACTTACGTCAGAATCGACTTACGATGGAAATGTTGGAACGTAATCCCATCATAAGTCGAGGACTACCTATAGATTTAACTAATTAAATTATTTATGTAATAAACTCAATATGCTTTTTTTAGCATTTAAATTAAAAACTGAAATTTTTTGTCATTTTCTTTTAAGCCTGGCATCTTGTATGTAGGATATATTGGAATTGGATATAACAAACAGGTGCATGGTATTCTACAATTAAAAACAAGCAAACATTTTCTATATGAACATACAGTTTTAACCACTTTTGTTATAAAGTTATAACAAAGGATATAAAAGCAAATAGCAAAACAAAGTGTTATACTTTTTATCTTTATTGAAATTATCTTAAATTTTGTATATTCAACCAAATACAGAAGGTCTGCAATATACATTATTTTGCATATACATCGTTGATTAATTAGGGACAGCAAATTCAATATATATTAAAGATATTCGCATTTACATTGCATGAACAAATGCAACATCTATTTCTCTTGAATTTTCTCTTTCTCCTTCTGTATCTAAGTTCATAATTGCTTACTATATATAAAATACCGGGTGGCCATAAAATAACATGAGGTGTTCAGTGCTCTTTACCACATCATGTATTGGACAAAATGTAACAAAAATTGATGGATGAACACAGTGGAACATGCAGTTTTGATTTTGAAGGAAAACAAATTTAGTACCAAAAATCATCAACAGGGAGATTGTGGCACTGTAGAAGTGTAGAATGTGTGATTAAGGAATGTGTAATTGCCAAATGAGACAGCATACATCAAGTTTCTGAACAATACATGCCAAAATTTATTGTTAATTACACATGAGGTTCAATATGATCACCATTCAAATGTTCCAAGAACTGCATGCGGCACATGTATGACACAAGAACTGCATGCGGCACCATTCAATTTTGGCATGTATTGTTCAGAAACTTGATGTACGCTGTCTCATTTGGCAATTATACATTCTTTAATCACACATTCTACATTTCTGCAGTGCCACAATCTCCCTGTTGGAGACTTTTGCTACTAAATTTGTTTTTTTTTTTTTTTTTTTTTTTAAAATCAAAAAATAACCTATAAGAATAATAAATTACACATAATTATCAGAAAATTGTTTGATTGTAAATTTATGAAAAGTGATATAAAAATGCAAAAGGACCTTCAAGTAAAGGCATTTTTATAAAATACTATAATCAAATACTTATCAGCAATGCAATAATTTTCAGAATCTTGAAATAATTTGGTATTTAATGATAAATTACATGCTATTTCATCTTCATCAGCTACTTCATTAATGTTTATACCAGTATTCAAATTGGATATAGATCTAACATATTTAATAAAATAAAAGATCCTGGAATAATATAGTTAAAAGAAAATAAATTTATTATTAAAGACGACTATAAAACCACTGTTGAACATCGTTATTCTGCTTGCCTAAAAATCCATCCAAAATTTCATATAGATACCTGTGTACATCCACCAAATTTTGTTACATTTTGTTCAATACACGGCTCTGAACACCTCATGTTATTTTGTGGCCACCCGGTATATCATTCTGAAATGCTGTGATCATCTGTCTGATTATTTTGCTATAGTAACATGACTTATAAATGATAATTTGTATTACTAGCATGCAATTTATGTTGCAAAGATGTATAGTGACAAACAGTTGAAGTTAAATTCTTTCATCAGGAAAACAGCCAGAAAACATCAATCTCAACATCTAATCATGAAGCTGCAGTAATTTTAGTTACAGTTGCAGCAACTTTAAATGCCGCAGTGGAACAATTGTAATGGGAAAAATAATAAAAAATTTTTATTTAATGTTTTGTTAATAATTTCATAGTATATTTTAAAATTATTATTTTTAGCAATTACAATAAATTATACTATATTACAGTTTAGTGTATAACAAAATAAGTATTTCCTATTCATAAGCCTATATGCTTTGATATAAATTTGAATGTTTTTAGTTGGTCTGGAACATAACTTTCATAGTGTGAGGAGGTTAACTTTACATAATTCAGAAGCACTACTACCACTTGCAACATTTTCTCAAATTTTCTTCTCCCTCATGTAACGATCACGTTGTACCTTCCACATCTTTTCGGCATTGATACCTTAATTTAATGAAAATATTGATATTGATTCTCCCTCATGTAACGATCACATTGTACCTTCCACATCTTTTCGGCATTGATACCTTAATTTAATGAAAATATTGATATTGATGTCTCCACACTATCAGAATAGATATAAAAATGACTAAATTTTAATAACTACTCTCAATGTTGATAGGAAATAGATCAACAGTAGTTTGAATTGCATTATATACAATGTATGCAGCACAACCTATTCAATTAATGACCAATTTAATTGTGAATTTACGCATGAAAATACATTATTATTTCCTTTGTTTTAGACTTCAGTAATTGAAATCTGTGATATCTACACAGTATCTGACTATCTTATATACTAAATTATTTTTGTTTTGTAACTAAATAATATTTAAAATAATACTTAAATCAATAATATATATGATAATTATTTATTTGTTGCAATTGTAAATGAACTTTTTGTTCATATTGACTTCATGAATAGCTATGGACATTTTGCCCATAAAATGGCAGTGTTCATGTTTCACATAATGACTGTTACCATAAAACTATTTACTAATAAGCAAGTGTTGTCAGAATGTGATGGCAGTTATAGATAGATCAATTATAAATCAAAAAAAAAAATTTGATCTCAGTCAGACTTTGATTGATCAATTAAAATGAGTTTTAGTATGATTTAAATGGCAATAAAATTTGCTAAAGATTTATTAAATTTACTGAAGATGTCTACCATTATCACTATTTGCCAGTCTATTAATAGTGTATAAAATAGTATTAAAAATTTCTGAACTAGCAACACTATGAGAACAGAACATAATACAGTGTTGTGCTGTGAAGTGGTTTTTACCAGTAGCCTTGTTAGTTAGTGTACAAAGAGTAATTGTGTCAAGTGAATGTGATTCCATGCTGCACTTCTTTGTTTAGTACATATTGTATAACTTTCTCATCAACAAAAATTAATGAGAAATTCAAACAATGTATGTGCATCAAATTCTGTGTCAAAATTGGTAAATACATATCAAAACACAGAAATTGCTTCAGCAGGCATTTGATCACCATGCTTTAGGCAAAATACAAATCTGTGAGTGGTTTGATCAGATAGGATATCTTTTCACAAGCATAATATTCAAAAATATCAAGAAAGTTTATATGTATTCATGAAGATTGTTGACAAAACAATTTGGAGAACCATGTTAGAATTATGGATCACTGGGAACTGATGATCCACCATGAAAACCCTGCAGTCCATATGTCCATTAAATACAGCAGTATTTTTGTCTGAAACAACATGGCTGCCCTTCCTCATCCCTTATTCTCTCGATTTGGCCATCTGTGATTTTTTCATCTTCCCTAGAATGAAGAAAAGCACAAACTGAAGATTTGGCTCAGTTGAGAAAATTAAGGAAGTGATGAGATTATACTGAATAGAATGAAGAAAAAGGACCTTAGAAGGCAATCTAATAATAGCAGAATTGCTGAGATTGTTGTATCAACTCCCAAGAGGATTATTTTGAGAAGGATTGTGGCCATTAAATCTTAGATTAGTCTGCCATTTTATATAAAACCAGTTGGAAAAGTTTTTGATACCACCTTGTACAATTATATTGCTAATTATGCCAGTATTCTATGACTGTGAGTGGATATTGGATTTTCAGTCAATCAAAAAAATTTCCATTGCACACTAGCCAGTTATCTTGATTGACATAGCTCTTCTACTATTTCATTTCTAATGTGGAAGTTTTAATTATATAGCTCTGTTAAAAGACTACATATATTAAATAGATGATTCTAAACTTATTCTAATGAGTTCAACAGTGTGCCAGAACATCCAACATCAATAACATTGAAAATATTAGCTCTTCTATTCATAAATAAGGTTGCAGTTGCATATTTTGAAAAATATTGTTCAGAATGAACAAATACATGAAAAAAATATTAATTTATTATTTTTTAACAAACATGATATTTAAAATAAATGAAATCAATGTATAGAATAATATTTTAACCAAAGAAGTCCTTGCAGAAGACAATTCAGTGAAGATTGGCAATATGATCAACTTTCAGCATATGTAGTATATACTATCATAGAAATATGAATTTCAATGTATTTTAAGGTCAATCTTTTTCAAATTAGAGATCAAAAAGACAAGCAGATTTGCAAATTCATGAATCTTCTAAAGATTATTTGCAGTATAATAAAGAGCTGAAAGGTTGATACTGTAGATAGAGCATCATATTAATAATCAAAACCAAATTTCCCCAAAATAACTGTATTCCAAACAGTCCTGAGCACACACTGCTAATATATAATATAATGATAGTCCAATAAACTGTTGTTTTAATTATAAATTTTATAAATATTTATTAAAATTAAAAGAGACTTGGTATTATTTCAATTTTTTATGTTTTCCTTATATTAAATTATCAAGATGCAAAAATAAAAAGCATCCAAGATATGTCAAGTATTAACAAAAAAATATTTTAAATTATTAGATTCATCAGGTGGAAAGTTAATTGGAACTCCTGAAGCACGTTTATCACCTGTTCCTGATCACAATTCATTTTCTGCTGGTCACCAACCAGCTGGGAAAATTTCAAAGTAAGAAGCTTTTATTATTTTTTAATGCAATTTTTATCTTTATATAGCATGCATAGCATCTTTATCTTTATTTTAGCATGCCAGGGAAAATTAAAAAATAAATATATTAAAGATAATGATGATGATGATGATGCTAAATATTAATTTTGTTTTAGGAAATTGAATTTGACAATTGTAAATGTTCATCAAACAAACATACCTCCTAAAGAAAATGTCTCTTATAATAAACAAACACAAACATCATCATCTAATAGTGATAGAGATGGTAAGTGATATAAGAGTTCTGAAATTTTTAATTAAAAATATTAAAT